>OY992877.1:218489150-218644150 GCA_963921405.1 Cepaea hortensis
CTGGAATGCGGAGGGAGTCAGCAACAAAAACATAGAACTAGAAAACATCTTGGACCAAGAAAAAGTAAGCGTATGTTGCTTGCAAGAAACTCACCTCAACGAAAATATAGCCTTCAAAATCAGAGGCTACCAGTGTTACCGATCTGACCGAAAGGACAGCGAAAGGGTGGGATACCGAACCTTGTAAAAAATAACAACACTGCTTCTCAAATTGAAGTTTACATGGAAGGGGCTGAGTATCAGACACTTAAACTTAAGACAGGAAATACAGACTTTCATCTGATCAATTACTACTGTCCAAATGACCGCCTAAAGGCACTGGACACACTACCATTAAAAGAAACAATGATTGTATGTAGCGACTTCAACAGCCACTCGCAGAGCTGGGGCTATGATCACATGGACCAGAGAGGAGAGAGACTGGAAGACTGGCAGGATGAGAATAGATTCATCTTGATTAACAAGCCGTCCGACCAACAAACTTTCTACTCGAGATCATGGCACACTACAACTATACTTGACCTGGCTTTTCATTAACCAGATCTGGAGTGGAACATTACACGAATTGTTGGGAAACAACTTGGTGGCGGTGACCATCGGCCAGTTTTTTAACTGTAGAAAATGAGCTTGTAAATGACAGCAGCACCCTCTCGAGGTGGAACTACAAGAAAGCAGACTGGGCAATGTACAAACATCGCAAAAGCATACTGGTTAGAAACCTGAACACTGAGAAACACATAAATAAAGTAGTTGAAGAGTTTGGGAAATACTACAGGCAACACGAGAAACAGTACCAATAGGAACCCGTAAACATTATAAACCCTACTGGAGTAGTGAACTGGAACAGTTGCATAATGATGTGGAAGTATGTAGAAGGCAAGCAGAGGCCACACCCAGCCAAGAGCACCACAATAAATACCAGCACGCAAAAGCCAAGTTTCAAAGGGCCAAGCTGCAGGCTAGACGGAAAAGCTGGCAGGAGAAAACAGAGTCTTTGAACTTTGAAAGAGACACGAGGAAATTGTGGAAGCTAATAAAACAACTTAACGATGAGGGCCCAGAGAGAAACTCAACAATTGCACTACATAAAGACGGAAACATCTTAACAGGAAAGCAAGCTGCAGACCATTTTGCGGACCCATTCGCACAAGATAACAATATCGACATTAGTCCAGAGAAACATTAGATTCGTTCGAAAGAAATGGCAACATACAGGACAGAATAAAACAGTACATGATGTTCTAGAGGCACCTATCACAATCAGCGAACTCGAGCTAGCCATATCAAAACTGAAAATCCTAAAGTCACCAGGAGCTGTTGGTATCTCCAATGAAATGATCAGGAACCTAGGAACAGAGGCCAAAGCAAAGCTGTTGCAGATCTTCAATAACAGCTGGACCTTAGGCAGTGTTCCACAAGCCTGGAGAGAAGCAATCATGATCCCCCTCCTAAAATCAGGGAAAAATAGGGGTTTTTTTTGCCTCCAGCTACAGACCAATTAGCCTTACCAGCTGTCTCTGCAAAACAATGGAGTTGGTGGTTGCTGCATGGATAGATCTGAAGAAAGCCTTTGACAAAGTCTGGAAAGAAGGTCTGATGAAGAAACTGAGAAACTGTAAAGTCAATGGAAGAATATACAAATGGGTGAAAGCATACTTGCACAACAGAAGAGCCCGAGTACAGATAAGACGGACTCAAGAGCAAGAAAGTATTACTGCGTCACGGTATTCCCCAGGGCGGAGTCTTGTCCCCAACACTTTTTCTAATCTTCATCAATGATCTTGTTGCTAATCTACCGTATGGAATTAAAGCGGCAATGTATGCTGATGACCTGGTTTTGTGGAGCACAAATGAACATGCATCAGTGGCCACCATATTGCTACAGAGAACTGTAGATACATTTGTAGCATGGGTGGATAGATGGTATGTCAGCATAAACACTGACAAGTGCAGCACCACCCTATTTACTCTCTCTCTCTCTCTGAAACAAAAGGCAGGGACCATCCAGATAAATGGAACACCCCTAAGAGAAGATAAGGAACCAACATACCTTGGTGTAACATTCGACGACAAGCTGACATGGAGAAAACACATCAAAAAGCATTAGCAAAGCCAGAAGGAAAATAGCAATCCTGAGAAAGCTAAGTGGAACCACTTGGGGAGCCAGTGAGAAAATACTTAGCAAAGTTTATCAACAGAGCATACGACCACACCTGGAATATGGGTCAACTGCGTGGTGTTCGGCAGCAAAAACCACACTACAAGAGCTGGACAAGGTGCAAAATCAAGCACTTAGAGTCACCACAGTCAACCTCTATAGCGGAAATGGAGAAGATGGGGAGGACACAAGCACTGAGTGAGCGCAGAGATACGAATATGCTAATACAAGCAGATTGATTGATTGATTGATTGATTGATTGATTTAGGAATCGACATCACAGCATTCGGGACATTCCCATAAGCGCTCCGTCCCCATCCTCAGCAGTCAGCGAAGAGTTCCAACACTAATAGTTTAATACAAGCAGAAAAGTTCCTCAGCTTGCCAGGCCACCCTATGAAGAACAGATTTGAAAACTTAGCTATGGGGCGGTTGAAAAGAAGCGGTTTTATCCACCAGGCCAAACGACTCTGCAGAGAAACCACCGATCTGCCCACAGTTGGTATCCCCCTGAAAAGTATCTCCAGCTGTCCGAATGTCATGTCTTGTCCATATGTATGCTTCAAATAAAGTCAGCTTTTGTAGCGTCACCAGTTGTTGTACACCAACATCTACTGTAGTGTCATCTGTTGTTGTAAACCAATATCTACTGTAGTGTAATCTGTTGTTGTAAACCAATATCTACTGTAGTGTAATGGTTGTTGTAAACCAATATCTACTGTAGTGTAATCGGTTGTTGTATACCAATATCTACTGTAGTGTAATCGGTTGTTGTAAACCAATATCTACTGTAGTGTAATCGGTTGTTGTATACCAATATCTACTGTAGTGTAATCGGTTGTTGTAAACCAATATCTACTGTAGTGTAATCAGCTGTAAACCAATATCAGTTGTAGTGTAATAATCAGTTGTTGTAAGGTTTTGGGGTAGGGTTCTTGCCTGCTACATAGAACCAGTTTTAACACATTGCTGTTCATCCTGGACAATGTGTACGTCAACAAAACAAAATCCACTGAGGCCTCAGAGATGTGGTTTTACACAATAATACTGAAAGCAGATGTGGTTTCATAGACGAATGTGGGACATTCCGTGGACAACCAAACTGAGTCATCTAAAGGTGTGTATAGAAGCTAACGTACACAGGCTACTGATCATAAACATCAGGAAGTGGCAGCTGTCATTTTGAGGCCACGGCACGAGAAGAGAAAAACTTAAACACGTTGTGACAACTGGAAAGATTTATGGAAAAAAGAGACAGAGTAAGAAGAAAGGGCAATATTCTAGACAGCCGTCTGTCATGACACAGAAATGTGTCAGCACACAAATTGATACAGGCTGTTGGAGAGAGCGAGATCGTGCAAACCAGTGCAGAAGACACTTGATGATGATGATGATGATGATGATGATGAGGAGGAGGATAATGATGATGATATCTGCAATATAACAATGCGAGTACTAGCACTTAAGGCTACAATCAGTGAAGCTAAAGAAATAATTAGTTTCTGTCACTGACCTGGTCTGTAGACATGTTGTCATCGTTTATATCAGTTCGAGAATGTCGGACACGTGTGACATACTCACAGAAGAGGCCTGCCCTCCCATCATCGCATCTTTGGCAGTGTCCAGAGAAGCGATTGCAGACCCCGAAGAAGCAGTTCTGGCTGCAGTTCTGGCTGCAGTTGGGTCCGAAGGAGCCCAGGGAACACAACAGGCCGCACTGATGCCCGCGAAACCCCGAGCTGCAGCCGTCAGTACATGAGCCGTTGATGTGATGGCACACCATGGTCTTAGCGCACGTCACCGCGCATTCTGAGGCGCACTCTTGCCCGTACGTGCCAGGCGGACATGTCTCCATACAGTCTGCCCTATAGTACCCGGGTTTGCATCCGCCGATACAAGAACCGGAAACGTGATCACAAGTTCTAGCACAATTTTTGGGACACTTCCTGCCACAATGCGAGCCGTAGAAGCCACCTGGACATGGCGTATTGCAGTTCCTACCTGTGTAACCTTCAGCACACCGCAGACACGAGCCATTCTGAGCCGAGCAGGTGTGGCAGCGGACGGGGCAGGTGTGTTGGCATGTAGGACCATGTGTGCGATGTTGACAATGCCTACAGTAGCCCGTATCTCTGTAACAGGATCCGTTGCACACAGGAGAGCAGTCTTGGCCACATGACTGCCCATACATTCCAGGCACACACCCCTGGCACTCACCTTGTGAATGCTCACATTTTGCATCTACACACACACCCGAGCACTCGGCGTCGCACATATTGTCAGCTGAACTGTTCAAACATCCCAGACAGGCCGCCAGCAACATCTTGTCGCAGGCGTGAATACAAGAGCCGTTGAGTGTCCAGCACGCTTTGATGATACACGGACAATCTTGGGATGGACCGACACAATGTGTGTCCCCGACATCCCGCTTGCAGTTGTCTTGGCAGATAAATGGGTAACCACACGACCTGAGACGTCCAGCTGTCTTCAGGCGGAGCCCATGAGCACTAGCCAGTACCGTGAGCTGGAAGATTATAGATAGCAGCAGGGAGGTCATTGGGTGAGCTAGACACAGCTCCCAGACAACAACTCTGTCTGTCCTGCATGGTGTCTCTCTTCTGTCAGCTGAAGTATGTGAGAGGAAGTCCACATAGAACACACGGAAGGTGTTGATTATAGCCACACTGCCAGGACACGGTGCGGCACAGTTGGTTGTGTACGCACCGACGTGTGCATTAGAAGGGTAGATATTTCTACTCGCTAGTGTTATGTTTGTGGGAATGAATGAATCACCAACAAACGAGAAGTAGATTGTGAGCTTTACTGAAACACAATTACAAGAAACACATTGGACGTTGCGGCCAAAGCCTTCGTCAGCACAGAACAAACAAACAAGTTGAGTTGAGTTGATTTAAGAACCGACATCACTGCACTCAGGACATTCCCATACGTGCTCCGTCCCCTAGTTCAACAGCCAGCGAAGAGTCAAACTACTAATTGATTAAACGTTCTCGTGGTCTTCCCTCTCAGTTTTGAGATTCTTCCAGAACCCCTGCCGATCCCCCGCAATCTCACTCTTTCCACATACGGGTTCTCAATCTGTTCCTCCGCCTTCTCCACCTGGTCCCACAAGCGCACGACCACCTCCCCCTTGTCCATAGGCAAACTACCACAAAGAGGTGCATTCTCTGCTAGCCTATCAGCCTACAAATATATGGAAGGCTATTAACTTGCTAACCAATAAGAAATGCCCTACAGAATGAGCAATATCAAATTCTATAACATACGATGAATTCAGTTGGTTCTTTCAATCAGAAATAGAGAATCTAAGGTCTTAATACCAGACTCATCGTGTAGTTTAAGTTCACTGGCATCATTCTGTGAGGAGAAGTGCACCAGAAATATTCCCGCTGAGATTCCCTTAATGTCTGTTGCAGACGTTTATAAATATCTCTTAAACCTCAAATCAACAAATTCACACGGCCTAGATGGTATCAGTAATAGAATTCTTCGTTGTGCAGCACTAGTCATTAGTGAGTCCTTAACGTTCATATATAACCAGTGCCTGGCCAAAAACTACTTTCCATCTGCATTTAAAATTGCTAAAGTGTTTAAAAATGGCTCAATCGAAAAGAGCATTTTGGGTAATTATAGACCTATTTCCTTACTACCGTCGCTATCAAAACCACTAGAAAAACACATTCATAAAATAACGTTACACTATTTAATTAACAACGATCTAATAATTAACAGTCAATCTGGGTTTCGACCTAAATATTCTTGCCATAGTGCTCTATCAAAAATGACCGATAACTGGCACTTAAACATCAACAACGGTAGAATTTGTGGAGCTGTGTAGACTTTTAAAAAGCTTTTGATATGGTAGATCACGATATTTTAATTAGAAAACTAAAACAAATGAAGACAACCACCAACATGGTGAACATAATCACGTCATTTCTATCCGACAGACAACAAGTCGTGTCCTTCAACAACTGTTTATCAAGACCCACACAGCTGAATATTGGTGTGCCTCAGGGCTCAATACTAGGTCCGCTGCTTTTTGCAGTTTATATTAATGATCTTCCTTTATATATAAATACAACTTGTGATCTATTTGCACACGACTGTACTATATATACTAGTCAAGACAACCGTAGTGAATTAGAGAATGCTTTACAAAAGGAACTTGATAATCTTACTAGATGGAGCAATGAAAACCGCATGTTAATTAACATCGACAAAACCAAATCCATGCTAATAACGACCAGACAAAAACTACAGACACTAGCCATAACTGGAGCACCGCTCGAACTCCGCATGGGCTCGTTACCTATAGTTAATGTGAATGAACATAAAACACAAGGTCTTTTAATTGACAGCCATTTGAGCTGGAGCTCTCATGTTCACGTTCTTACCAAGAAAATAGCACAAAACGTTTACCAACTTGCTAAAATTCAGCACTTCCTGGACGTAAGCACACGAAAAATATTATATACATACTATATCCTAATCACATCTCGATTACTGTTCCACAGTTTGGGATGGTTGCCCTAATTCTAATTTAAAACGACTATGTTCTCTACAAAACCGCGCTATTCGTCTGGTTTCTGGCAGAAAGCACGTTGAAAGTAATAATTTATATAGTCATCTAAGACTTCTACCACTTCGAAACCGCTTCCTTTTTAACAAAGCCAAATTAGTGAATAAAATTATATCTCAAAATACCCCAGAGTATCTTCTGCCGCTGATTCAATCTCAAAGCCTAGATTGAACCTATACAAAACATGTTTCGCCTATTCTGGTGCTCACTTATGGAATGATCTTCCTCCAGATCTGAAAACGCCAATGAGTCCCTACACATTTGAACGAAAAAATTTTCAATACTTAGTTAGTTAGTTACTTAGTTAGTCGACAGATCATCCTCATTGCACATCGAACCATTCAGTCCATAAGTGCTCGGATCCCCTCCTCAGCAAATCCCGCAGCGTGTAGCGGCTAATGACGCCAGTTCTGTGTTGGTTTATCAATCTTCTTTGGCTTCCTGCGTAGTGTTCTTGTTTGGCCACACCTCTTTTAATTTGCTGCTCTCGCAGTCTGGCCATTGTTGTAGATTCACAGTCATCACTTGGTTCTCGCAAAAGTCTTACTTCTCGTAGAGCATTCAGAATGTCGGCCTGGTCCATGGCGCGTCCGCCCTCCACAGTAGCCTCACCTGCGAGCTTGTCAGCCCGCTCATTTCCTTGTACTCTCGCATGCCCTGGCACGGAGATGAAACTAATCTTTGCCAGTCGAGACCGCTCCAGAGGCAGCAACCATTCTCTTCGGATCGACCCCTCCTCTATCCTCTTGATCATGTTCATTGAGTCGCTAAGGAAACAAGCCCTAGTGAATGTCTGTGTCTCGAGCCATGTTATTGATTTACTTACTGCCATGACTTCCATGGTCAGGCTACTTGTGGTTTCAGAAGAAGCACCAGAGTCCTCCTTCACAATTCTCCCTCCGGCCCGAGCTGTAAAGGCCCATGAGCTTCCCACATGTCGGACGACCGACCCATCTGTGTAGATGACCGCGTCACCGTCTAGCGAATTCTCGAAAATCAACGCTTGTACTTCAGCCTCAACAGCAGCCGGATTTTCTTGTCTGCATTTTCTGTCAAGTTGGATGCAAACTGAAAAGGATGTGCAGAAGTCTGTTGGCACTTGCACCCACTCCTCGCCAGGTTCTAAGTCCTCAACTGAACACACCTGTTGAAGAATGTCTTCGGCTTGACCCATCCACGACCGTCCTCTTTTTAACCTGCTGCCCTTCACCTTCCTAATTTCACTATGCAGTGGATGTTGTGTGTTTGCGTTAATTCTGAGGTAGGCGCGTGCCCTGCAATCTTGTATTCTCTCTTCAATGGTTGGAAACCCAAGAAGGTAGCGCATCGCCCTGCATGCTGTATCTCTTGTACATCCAAGAATAATGCGCATAGCTTCATTCTGTATCCTTTCCATCCGTTCTATCTGCTTATGGCTGAGAGTCAGGATTGCCATTGCATACTCCAAAACAGACATGACCAACCCCTCGTACAGAAGACATAGATGGCGCTTGGCCTTTGTTATCACCTGGTCTATGTGCACATTATAAGCAAGGCTTCGATCAAACCGTATCCCCAGGTAATTCATCGCCTGCGTTCTTTCCACCATCTCTGAACACAGCATTACAGTTGGTGTTTGAGTGTTGACAATATGATTATTCAACGAGAACCAAGTCACCGTTGCCTTTGTTGGGTTGACCATTGCCCCAGCTTCATCACACCAAGTACTTATGCGATTGAGTTCGGTTTGTAGTTCCACAGCAACCTCCTCTCTTTCCTTCCCCTGACGATACACTAAAACATCATCGGCATATGACAATGTCCTGCCAGGTCCAGTGATCTGCTCACTGGTGATTCTCACTGTGTAGGCGTTGAACAGTACCGGAGATAATGGTGATCCCTGTGGTAGGCCAGGATATATTGTTGTTGGTTCCGAAGTCCAACTGCCACATCTAAAAACTACTTTCCGTTGGAAGAGGGCTGCAGCGATCCAACTAAGGAGGAATGGACTTATGTTTAGTTCGAGAAGCTGAAACATTAAAAAATCCAGTGGTACTCTGTTGTATGCGTCCTCAAGATCAATCGCTGCAGCAACGGTTTCAGTGCCTGAGTGGAAACCTTCATAGACATCCTGGGCAAAGACTGCTGCATTGGTCCAGGTTTCCCTTTTTGGACGGTACCCACCCAGGGTGGCTGGGAAAACACCTTGCCTCTCTAGTTGGCTTGATATTTTCTTGGCAATTACCTTCTCCAGCAGCTTGCCTATTGTATTCTGCATGGTTATAATTCGATATCCCTGAATTTTTTTGTGGTCTTTGTCAGGCTTCGGCAAGGGAATCAGATAGCTGTGTAACCATTCCTCCTTGATGCTAGCACCCCCTATACTGTTGTTGTACATGTCTGCTAGTTTCTCTAGCTCATTGTCGGTACACCTATTAATGTCACCGTATCTTAATCCATCAGGACCTGGAGCACTGTTTTTTGATCGTCGAAGCACAGCCTTGATTTCTTTCACTGTCACTGTGTCTTCATCCGAAGTGTCCTGGGCCTTGCATCTGTCTGAGGTGACCTCCTTGGCCAGATTTCGGCCTCCCATGTCTGTCTGGTTGCTTTGCTCAAGGTAGCGTTCAAAGAGGGCTTTGCCCTTGTCCTCGTCAGTCCTCTGCCAGATGAGGTCAGCACCTTGGAAGTCAGAAATGCTCTTATTCTTGACTACACCACTCATGCTTTTATGTAGTCTCCAGAACAATTTCAGTGACTTGTCTGTGATTACTCTTTGACACACCTCTGCCCATTTTTCGCTTTTAACAACCGTGACCAGTTTTTTGAAGTAGCTTACTTTTGTGTGCATCTCTCTTTCTAAGTGCAAGCAGGGACTATGATGACCAGCTCTGTTCTTCTTGGCATTTTGCCATCTCCTTACAGCACTACGCTTATCCACCCAAGCCTTCTCCACCTCGAAACTCCACCACGGTGGCTGCTCCCAGCTTTTCTTCCTGCCCTGAAACGTTCTGCGCTTGTCACGTCTGATTTTACTCACCACATCTTGCCCTGTACTGTCATACTGGAACGTCTTTACCTTTAGCTTGTGCTGCCTGGTTCTGCCTTTCTCCACCAGTATGCTGCACGGGTGGTGGTCGCTGCCATGGTGTCCTAGGACACCCGATCTACACACTGTAGTGAGTGAAGGTGAAACTAGCGCCAGATCAATAGCACTGTCCTCATCGCCCGGACGGCTTGCTGTTCTGGTGACACAGCCACTGTTGATACAAACCAGGTCGATGGTTTCCAGTGCAGTCTCGAGCTCCTCCCCCTGTGTATTGGATGAAGTGTTTCCCCATGATCTGTCTTTAGCGTTGATCCGGTTTTCCGGTTTCAAGATGGCGACGGACGGTCGTGTTGTTTTGTGTTCGTTAACTTTTTCGCGTAGGGGATGGATTTATTCATCTCTTGCGTTTAATTGGTGTGCCAGGATGTAAAACCAGGAGTTTCTACTCAAGATCTGCGCGGGTGCTACGGAGTTCGTGCATCGAGCGAAGCCATCCTTGAGTGAATTTTCAGCAGCGTGTGTGGTTTTCAAAGTCTGTGTTTACGTTTTTTCAACATGGCGGAACAACGTGTGTTCTTCGTGCGGTCTGCAGTCAACATACCGAAGCGGCGGGATAGCCGCGCAGGGAAAAAGAAGCAAGGTAAGCGTGGAGGTTTGAGGCGTTTTAGACTCAAGTGTCACCGTCTAGGACTCAGGAATATCCGTATTCTATATTGGAACTGTGCCAGTGTAAAACAACGGGGCTCTATTTTAGAAACCCTAGTTTACAGGAACGACATTGTAGCACTCCAGGAGACGAGACTGGGCGATCAGCTACTCCAGATTGCCGGCTTCAAATGTTTCTACAACAGACGACATCTGGGAATGGCGATTCTCGTTCGCGACAGCATGGTGGCGTCAGAGCTAGACATGTCCAGTTGGGACAGTGACGATATACAAATACAGGCGTTGAGAGTTCATTCCAGTATACCATTCGTGGTGGTTAATGTTTATGCCCGCAATGCCAGTGTGGACGCCCAGAAGTGGCAGTGCTTAAGTGGCATATTAGGCCACGAGAGAAATGTTATTTTCTGTGGTGATTTCAATACTTAATCCATAGCGACTATATGCTACCATAATTCATTTACTGGTATAATTGTTCATTATAATTGTTTAGCTATAATTGTTCACTATATATGTGTGTGCGTGTGGGAGAGAGAGAGAGAGAGAGAGAGAGAGAGAGAGAGAGAGCGCGAGAGAGAGAGAGAGAGTGGGTGTCAGAGAGAGTGATAGAGCGAATGTGTGTGTGCACACGTGCGTGCGTGTGTGTGGAGAGAGTGATTGAGCGAGAAATGGTGAGGGAATGTGTCAGTACATGCATTCGTACGTGTATGTGTGAGAGTGAGTGAGGGAGTGTGTGCCTGCGTGCATTCATGCGTATGTGTATGTGTTAGAGAGTGTGATTGAGAGAGTGAGTGTGTGTGTGTGTGAAGAATTGTGTGTGAGAGAGTGAGAGAGTAAGTGAGTGAATGAGTGAGAGAGTGGGTGTGTGTGAGTGAATGAGTGTTAGAGTGTGTGTGTGAGAGAGAGAGAGAGAGAGAGAGAGAGAGAGAGAGAGAGAGAGAGAGAGAGAGAGAGTAAAAGAGTGAGTGAGTGCGCTAGGGTAAGTGAAACATTGAGTGATAGCGTGAGGGTGTTTGTCTGTCTGTGTATGAGTGTGAGAAAGAGAGTTAGAGATAAAGTGAATGAAGAGGGACAGAGTGAATGAATGGGGGAAATAGTGAGTGTGAGAGAGAGAGAGAGAGAGAGAGAGAGAGAGAGAGAGCGAACGAGAGAGAGAGAGAGTGAGACAGTGGGAGAGTTGATGTGTTAGTGTGTGTGAGCGCGCTCGCATGCGTGTGAGTGTGTGTATATGAAAGAATACAGAGAGAGAGAGAGAGAGAGAGAGAGAGAGAGAGAGAGAGCTGAGCAGATGCATGTCATGTAACACGCATGTTATGTAACACGCGAATCCATATGTTTGTGTATTCTCATCTGTTATATTATCAGTTAAATACCATTTGATTTTATCATGTATAATATAAACTTATTACATTACTGTAGTTTGAGTGAGAGACAGAATGAGTGAGCGTGAGAGTTAATGCGTGCGTGTGTGTGTGTGTGTGCGTGCGTGCGTGCGTGTGTGTGTCGGTGTGCGTGAGAGAGAGTATCACTATTTTTACTTCACACCCTGTTTATGTACACATTTTTCTCCATGTTTAACATTTTTATGAGACTGCTCTCGACAATTGTCAGTGTGTGTGTGTGTGTGAGTAAAGTGTGGGAGTTTGTTCATACTAGTTTAAATGCTCACGTGAGACATTTTGTATGTGTCTAGATGTGAGGATGTGTGAGTGTGTGTGGAGGATGTGTGTGAGTGTGGGGATATGTGTGGGTTGGGATGTGTGGGTGGGGATGTGTGGGTGGGGGTATGCGTTTGGATGGGTTGGGGTGTGTGGGTGTTGTTGGGTAGTGATATATGTGGGTGTTGGTGGGATGTGTGGGTGAATGTGTGGGGGTGAAAGTAGGGGTGTGGGAATTCGTGTGGAGGATGTGTGTATGGGTGAAGAATATGTGTATGGGACGGGTGCGGGGGATGTGTGTTTGGGTAGGGGATATGTGTGGGTGGGTGGAGATGTGTGGATGGTTTGGGGAAGTATGTGTGGGTGGCGGGGTTGTGAGGGTAGGGGATTGTGTGGGTGGATTGGGGATGTAAGGGCGGGTGGGGAGAAGTGTATGGTGTGTGGGTTTGGGATATGTGTGCGGTGTGTTGGTGGGGGATGTGTGTATGGTGTGTGGATGGGAGGTATGCTTGTGGTGGTATGGGTGAGGATATGTGTGTGGGTGGGGGATTGTGTTTAGTGTGGGGGATGTGTATGATGGGTGCGGGGAATGTGTGTATGGGTGGGGGATATGTGTGGGTGAGTAGAGGGTGTGTGGTGGTTGGGAGAAGTATGTGTGGATGGTGGGGTGTGTTTGCGTGGGAGATGTGTGCGTGGATGGGGAATGTGTGGGTGGGGGTGTGTGAGTAGCTTAGGGATGTGTAGGTAGGTGAGGGATGTGCATGTGTCGGGGTGGGATGCGTGAGTGGGTGGAGAATGTGTGTGGGTAGGGGTATTGTGATCGAGAGATGTTTGGTTGGGGGTGGGTGAGTGGGGGTGTGTGGATGCGTAGTGGAGGATGTTTGCGTGAGTGAGTGTGTGTTGGTGGATGGGTGGGAAATGCATGTGTGGGTGGGGAGAGGTGCGTGGTGTGTTGGTTGGGGATATTGTATGGGTGGGGTATGTGTGTGTTAGTGGGGGTATGTGGGGTGGATGGGTAAGGGTATCTGTGTGGGTGTGGGTGGGAATATTGTGTGGTATGTGGGTGGGGGATATG
Source organism: Cepaea hortensis (assembly GCA_963921405.1). NCBI lineage: Eukaryota > Metazoa > Mollusca > Gastropoda > Stylommatophora > Helicidae > Cepaea > Cepaea hortensis. The sequence goes on from OY992877.1 coordinate 218,502,336, forward strand.
TGTGTGGTGTGTAGGTGGGGATGCATGGTGGTATGTGGGTGTTAGATGTGTTGGTGAGGGATATGTGTGCGGTGTGTGGGTTGGGAATATTGCATGGTAGAGGATGTATGTGATGTGTGGGTGGGGGTGTGTGTGGTGGGGGATTGAGTTAGGTCATGTGTTGGTAGGTGGAGGATGTATGTGTGGGTGGTGGGGTGTGTGTGAGTGGATTGGAGATGTATAGGTGGTTAGGGAGATGTGTGTGTCGGGGTAGGGAGATGTCAGTTGGTGGGGATGTGTGTGTATGGTTTGGGGATGTGTGAGTGGATGTGCGATGTGTGGGTTAGTGGGGGATGTGTGCGTGGGTGGGGAATATGTGGTCGATGGAGATGTGGCTGGGAAATGGGTGGTTGGAGGTGTGGGTGGGGAAAGGATGTGTGGATTAGGATGTGTATGTGGGTGGGCGTAGGATGTGTTGGTTGGTGGGGGATGTTTGTGGGTGGCGAGTGTGTTTTGGTTGGTGTAACAGGTGAGGGCAGTGTGTGTGGGTGGGGGATGTGCGGGAGGGGGATGGGTTGGTTAGTGGGGTATGTATGTGTTCCTGGATGTGTGTGTGTGTGGGTAGGTGGGGTTGTGTGTGTAGGTGGGGTGATGTATGGGTAGGTGGGAGATTGGCCTCATAACATGGTAATTTGTCTTGATTATGTTTACAAAATTCATTTGACAATATTTATCTTTCTTCCTATGTAAATGTATAATGCTCTTGATGAACGAAAGACGAGTGATTGGAAGGGCCGAATGTAAGATTGCTTGCCAATTTGTGACCCTTTTAAAATAAAGTTGATTTGATTTGATTTCATTCCCCCGTACCCCCGCATGGCCAGGACAAAATATCCATACAATTCTCACAATCTGTGACCTCTGAAGCGCCGAGAGCCATTCCAAATAAACACAAAACTACATGGAACACACTGCATGACAATATTAAGAGTACTTATCTGAATCTGTATCCTAGCTTGGAGCGAATGACGCGCGTTAGACGACTATCAGTGGATTGTATGAAACCAATCTGAAATGAAACCAAAAATTAAACTTGTTAACCATATGTTTGTGGGACAAAGGGAGTTCCATTGCTAGCAAGACTTTTCATACAGCATTACCCTCTGTGGACAACACTCACCTCCAAGTTAATATCCTACAGGATCATTAGTCTGAGCCGGTGATGGACCGTAATATAACTACTCTGAGGTTGACGGGGTAGGGGTAATCGAAGCGGAAAAAATAAACGTCCCAGATTAGCAACAGGCAAGAATCGTAACAATATGGATAACGAAAGCAATATGAGAGAGAGAGAGAGAGAGAGAGAGAGAGAGAGAGAGAGAGAGAGAGAGGGGGGGGGGGTTATATCACTCCTAGTCACATAGGGAATATGTACGCAAAACTATTGGAACAGTCTCGGCTTGTCGAGTGACTAGGACGCCGGATTCTCCTTCGGAAGACCCGGGTTCGAATCCTCAGTAAGGTGTGGAATTTTTTTTTTGTCGGGGGCAAAACTAACATCCTAACCTGCACAGTTCGCGGCGACTGCACTAGCCATGCGGCCTTAATTACTCAGACTCATAGACCCCCTGTCATTCCACGCGAAATTCACAGCTGACAGTATGGTGCCACGCACTCACTCAGTAGCACTCAGTGGTAACGGAACCATACACTACCAGTCCAACATAAAGAACATGCCAATGCAGACTGTAGCCACAAGCGTAAACACTCCAGGGGCCCTAACGGTTCAAATGCCTATTCGCCATGTTGGGGATGGAAGTCAGTAAGAACACAAGAATGTGTGTCAGATATGTTCACAGTCAATACAGGAGTGAGACAGGGATGTGTGCTCCCCTCCCCTTCATTCCGTCAATTGCTATTTAATATCTACAATGACATTGACTTCTGGTACAAATGGCGACGATGTGACGCGTTTATTCTTCGGGAGACGCTGTTTAGTGTTTTCCTGTGGTTATGTGGTGTTATTTCGTATTCGTTTATTGGAAGTGTTCAAAGGAAGCCATGGAAGGCAGGTGGTGGATGAAATTTTGAAGGCAGCCGACAGATATTTGTTGGTTTTTGTCTCAAGTTTCGCGACGGCAGGCAGAGGATCTCTTTCACGAGACAATGGCTGCGGTCACACGACCAGTATGGTTACTGCCATAGAGGAAGGCAACGGCAAACTACCTCTTTAAAAGTGCCTAGTACATTATGATTCGCCTAAAGACTGATCATCGCAAGACAAGGACAGAGACATTAAAATTAGCAACATATCTTTGCTTTATTGACTACACAAAGGCTTTTAAAAGCGTTAGACATGTCAACATGGTGGATATGCTTGCAGAGCTACAAATTGATTGGAAAGACATTAGACTTATAAAAATTATATATTGGAAACAACGAGCTGCCATAAGGATTGATAATGAAGTTGGACAATATCAGCCTATTAAGAGAGGTGTTAGGCAGGGATGTGTAATGTCTCCAAATCTGTTTTCCCTGAACAGTGAAAATATTTTCAGAAATTTAGAAGGTATAAATGTAATCAGCATTGGGGGACAAAACATCAATAACATTAGATATGCGGATGATACAGTATTGACTGCAGACAATGAGCAGGATCTGCAACAATTAGTAGATGCGGTTGATGTACACAGTGAGCAACTGAGGTTAGCATTAAATTGTAAAAAGACACTAGGAAGAACGAAATACCACAATGTAATATACAAGTAAATGGGAATATTCTTCAACAAGTGAATCGGTACAATTATCTCGGAATAGTCATAACATCTGATGGGAGATGCCTTGAAGAGATTAGAACAAGAATCGCCATGGCGAAAGTTGCCTTTAGCAAGATGAAAAACATTCTGACCAATAAAAGGATGTCAATTGAAACGAGACAAAGAGTGTTGAGGGGATACATAGAGCCTGTTCTTTTGTATGGATGTGAAACTTGGACAAAGAGCAGTCAAGCTGAAAAAACATCTGACGGCTGCAGAAATGTGGTTTCTGAGGAAAATGCAAAGAATACCATTGACAGACAGAAAAACCAATGACCAAGTACTACAGGAGACAAATGAAAATCGTAAATTGATTAAAGAAATTAGACGTAGACAGTCAAACATTTTTGGACATGTCATGAGAAGAAATGGATTAGAGAACTTAGTGACAACTGGTAAGGTCGAAGGGAGCAGACCAAGAGGAAGACCGAGAGGAAAATACCTGGATGGCTTGGCCACATGGCATGGATGAGACAGGAACTCTGAGCTGATCCACGACTCTGGTGATCGAGTGAAATGGCGAGTCATGACCGCCCACGCTTTCCGGTATGGCACATGATTTATTGATTGATTGATTGACATAATATCCAAAGAAGTAATTCTTGACAGAAGCGATTTAGAAAATGACGAACTTGATGACTTAAGAAAGAACAACAGATCCACAAGCAATAATGAGTTGTTATTTGTAGACTATTAGTGCCTGTTTTACAGCGACGAGGGCAGATTGCAAACTGATATTAATAAGCTGAGGTCAACATGCATCAGATGCAATACAAATATACATACAACCACAACTGAAGTAATGCAGGTTAGCAGTATACTAACTACGCTGATAAATAGCACATCGCTGAAACAAGTTAAAGAATTCAAATATCTTGGAAGTATGATCACAGAAGATTGGACAGAGAAATCGAAATAAGATGTCAGAAAGCTAGTGCACGTACATATCAACTATCACCCTTACTGAAACACGCAAATATACCCATGTCCACATAACGACAGATAATAAATAACATATTCACACCATCTCAATGCTACCAATGTCAAACTTGAACATTATCCAAATCACACTAATGCAAAATCAATACCTGTGAGATAAGATGCTTGAGGAGAGCTGCCAACTGAACTATTGTAGCCCGAATAAGAAATGATGTAATCAGACAGACAGTGCGATCAATATCTTGTTCCATACATATTTAAAGGTGGAAGATCAAACGGTTAAGCCATCTTGTTAGAATGCAACACCATCAACTACCAGGACTGGAACTAATTCAAAGATCTGATACGAGAGCAAGAGGACGCCCAAGAAGAAAATGGATTGACGACATCAAAGACATTGTACAATCACACGGAATGACACAATCCAGTGTCACCCAGCGGGCGTTAGAACGTTAACTTATCCTCCCCGCGACGTGTCGTGGCAAGAGTGGAAGAAGACGATGATGCGGATGTTATGTTATATTACGTCGAACGACGTCACAGCTCATTGATCTTTCCCATGCCTGCTCAGTCCGCAGATGCAGCAGCCATTCCAGAGAATTTCTGCTTGGTGCACGAACGGTAGACTTGTTGAACTCGCATGTCTTATATATGCAGATAACACAGTTTTCCTATCAAATGGTGCAAAAAGGGTTAGAAGAGTTGTATGCTCTCTCTCTCTCTGGGAGGACACGGAGAAAGTCAGAATCCGTTTCTGAACTTAGGGCAAAAAAGAAATTAAGTCCTCAGACAAAAACACGTTCCCATCAAAGATGACAATCAACAATAAAGAGATTAAAATGGTCATGAACTGTGAATATCTTGACTCCACAATTAACAATGAAGAGATTGAAATGGTCATGAACTGTGAATATCTTGACTCCACAATTAACAATGAAGAGATTGAAATGGTCATGAACTGGCAACTGTTCAACAGCGTTGAGACACACCGGCATCCTGCCAGACCACAGTCTACCAGAACATGGAAGAGGGGACACACCGGCATCCTGCCAGACCACAGTCTACCAGAACATGGAAGAGGGGACACACCGGCATCCTGCCAGACCACAGTCTACCAGAACATGGAAGAGAAGAGGGGACACACCGGCATCCTGCCAGACCACAGTCTACCAGAACATGGAAGAGGGGACACACCGGCATCCTGCCAGACCACAGTCTACCAGAACATGGAAGAGGGGACACACCGGCATCCTGCCAGACCACAGTCTACCAGAACATGGAAGAGGGGACACACCGGCATCCTGCCAGACCACAGTCTACCAGAACATGGAAGAGGGGACACACCGGCATCCTGCCAGACCACAGTCTACCAGAACATGGAAGAGGGGACACACCGGCATCCTTCCAGACCACAGTCTACCAGAACATGGAAGAGGGGACACACCGGCATCCTGCCAGACCACAGTCTACCAGAACATGGAAGAGGGGACACACCGGCATCCTTCCAGACCACAGTCTACCAGAACATGGAAGAGGGGACACACCGGCATCCTGCCAGACCACAGTCTGACTGACTGACTGACTGACTGACTGACTGACTGACTGACTGACTGACTGACTGACCCTCCTAACCCTTTGAAAATAAAGTTTGTTCGTCCATTCGTCCCTAAACACCAATGAAAAGTTTAGTTCAAATGCCTACTTCAAATTCTTCCAGTATTTCCAATTCGTCTACCTGACTTCATTCTATATATGCCTTTCTTCATCTGTTAGGTACCTTCTGTGACTTCTTCGTTCCTTAGAGATGGATCTTCTAAGTTACATTCTTTTATTAATTCTGTATTTTATCTGTTATTCAACTCTGTTCTTATGTACTCGTCCCATCACTCTGTCATAGTACCATCTTCCATTGACACTCGTCCCGTCTGTGATTTCAAAGATTCCGTGTTTCACCTTAGTTTCACGCCTGTCAACCTCACTGATTTTTATGTGCAGATTTTAATTTTTAATTTAATGTTGTTGGTTGCTCATTTAACTAATTTTCTTTGCACCAATCTTTTATTTCTGTATTTATCTCACCAAACTCTTCATTGTCACTTTCACTTTTCATGTATGCTGTGTATTTTGACTGTTGGATTGAATCTGTTTCTGACAGTCCATATGTATCGCTGCGTATCTGTTGTTAGAACAGCTTTATAAAATCAAAACAATGTTTTCCCGTAGTGAATTTAAATAAAGAAAACATAAACAATAGATTGCACGATTTATTGCCTGTCGTATTTCGCTGCATCTCTTGAGATACATCTATATCTATAAAACAGAGTGTATGTTTGTGGGTTTGTGGGTTTGTGGGTTTGTGGGTATTGGATGCGTTCGATAACGGTACATCCGATTGAGATGAAATTTTCTACACGTCTTCCTTTCATTCATTGGCAACCGACTATAATAATTTCTTAATGTAAAATCTTCGACTTATTTAATAACATTTACTTTTCCATTTTCATTATATAATGTCTATATAGCAGGGGGACTTCACTCTAGAAAAGTTATTTCAAGGGGCATAACTTTTAATAACATTTCTATATACTTTATAGTCATATTGTTGGACTTACCTGCACTATTGTTAAACTCTTTGTCTATAGTTATTTTTAGGCATATGAGTTATATTAAATAATGATATAATCTTTAAGTATTTGTAAAGTTTGCATAAAAATAATGCATTATGCATAACATTTTAACCCATCTTTTTCTGCTTACAAAACTTATCAACTGTCATGTCGGTGATTAAAAATAGTTTTCATTAAAAGCCCCACCAGGGACTGGGTGAAGCCGGGCCGGGACAGACAGACAGACAGACAGTCGGTAACGGGAACGGGAGCTTATATGACTACTTATATGAATTAAATGAGATGCTCCACACCAGGAGCCAGGCGATGCCGGGCAGGGTCAGACAGACAAACAGACAGACAGACAGATAGTCGGGAACGGGAGAGCTTATATGACTACTTATATTAATTAAATGAGATGCTCCCCACCAGGGACTGGGTGAAGCCGGGCCGGGTCAGCCAGACAGACAGACAGACAGACAAACAAGCAGACAGACAGACTGATAGATAGATAGATCCCCTCCAGGGCCTGGGCGAAGCCGGGCCGGGTCAGCTAGTACTGCATAAATAAAACAGCATAAACTAAAGTAATTAGATAAATTCTTCAAACTGAAATATACAACACATATGCTCACACAGTAATATGAATTGTCTACCACGGTAATTTTAAACAGACTATAATGTCTTTCTATTTGCACAAAGTTGGCTTCTGTAAATGGACGGCGATTGCTTCTGTCAGCTTTAACATGCTACCTTTTTGTGTGGTAATTACCATTGTAATCTAATTCTCTCATGATTTGTTTTACTTTTTCCAGTCTTGCTTTCATTTGTCCATATAGTTGGCGTGATCCCTGTTATATATAGTTGGCGTGATCCCCGTTACATATAGTTGGCGTGATCCCCGTTACATATAGTTGGCGTGATCCCTGTCACATATAGTTGGCGTGATCCCCGTTACATATAGTTGGCGTGATCTCCGTTACATATAGTTGGCGTGATCCCCGTTACATATAGTTGGCGTGATCCCCGTTACATATAGTTGGCGTGATCCCCGTTACATATGGTTGGCGTGATCCCTGTTACATATAGCTGGCGTGATCCCCGTTACATATAGCTGGCGTGATCCCTGTCACATATAGTTGGCGTGATCCCCGTTACATATAGTTGGCGTGATCCCTGTCACATATAGTTGGCGTGATCCCTGTTACATATAGTTGGTGTGATCCCTGTTACATATAGTTGGCGTGATCCCCGTTACATATAGTTGGCGTGATCCCCGTTACATATAGTTGGCGTGATCCCCGTTACATATAGTTGGCGTGATCCCAGTTACATATAGTTGGCGTGATCCATGTTACATATAGTTGGTGTGATCCCTGTTACATATAGTTGGTGTGATCCCTGTTACATATAGTTGGCGTGATCCCCGTTACATATAGTTGGCGTGATCCCCGTTACATATAGTTGGCGTGATCCCTGTTACATATAGTTGGCGTGATCCCCGTTACATATAGTTGGCGTGATCCCCGTTACATATAGTTGGCGTGATCCCCGTTACATATAGTTGGCGTGATCCCAGTTACATATAGTTGGCGTGATCCATGTTACATATAGTTGGTGTGATCCCTGTTACATATAGTTGGTGTGATCCCTGTTACATATAGTTGGCGTGATCCCCGTTACATATAGTTGGCGTGATCCCCGTTACATATAGTTGGCGTGATCCCCGTTACATATAGTTGGTGTGATCCCTGTTACATAGAGTTGGCGTGATCCCTGTTACATATAGTTGGTGTGATCCCTGTTACATGTAGTTGGCGTGATCCCTGTTACATATAGTTGGCGTGATACATGTTACATATAGTTGGTGTAATCCCTGTTACATATAGTTGGTGTGATCCCTGTTACATATAGTTGGTGTGATCCCTGTTACATGTAGTTGGCGTGATCCCTGTTACATATAGTTGGCGTGATCCATGTTACATGTAGTTGGCGTGATCCCTGTTACATATAGTTGGCGTGATACATGTTACATATAGTTGGTGTAATCCCTGTTACATATAGTTGGTGTGATCCATGTTACATATAGTTGGCGTGATCCCTGTTACATATAGTTGGCGTGATCCCCGTTACATATAGTTGGCGTGATCCCTGTTACATATAGTTGGCGTGATTCCTGTTACATATAGTTGGCGTGATCCCTGTTACATTCGGTGCACAGCATTGTCTTCACGTTGACACACACACACACACACATCCACCCATTTATCTTCCTCCCTCCAGCTCTACATCCATACCTCCCCCCCCCCCCCCCCAGCACATAAACACGTAAATACGCATGACTGCAGACACGCGTACACGCAATTAAGACATACAGACATATATCAGGATATATATACAGACATATAGATATATATCAGGACATACATACAGACATATATCAGGACATACATACATACATATATCAGGATATATATACAGACATATAGATATATATCAGGACATACTTACAGACATATATTAGGACATACATACAGACATATATTAGGACATACATACAGACATATATCAGGACATACATACAGACATATATCAGGACATACATACATACAGACATATATCAGGATATATATACAGACATATATCAGGACATACATACAGACATATATTAGGACATACATACAGACATATATCAGGACATACATACAGACATATAGACATATATCAGGACATACATACAGACATATATCAGGACATACATACAGACATATATCAGGACATACATACAGACATATATCAGGACATACATACAGACATATATCAGGACATACATATAGACATATATCAGGACATACATATAGACATATATCAGGACATACATACAGACATATATCAGGACATACATACAGACATATATCAGGACATACATACAGACATATATCAGGATATACATACAGACATATATCAGGACATACATACAGACATCAGGACACAAATATAGATATATATTAGGACATACATACAGACATATATCAGGACATACATACAGACATATATCAGGATATACATACAGACATCAGGACACACATATAGATATATATCAGGACATACAGACAGACATATATGCGTGTTTTTCACATGTCGTACTGACATTCCCCAGTTGCATATTGAAGTTCGGTTCGTGGACCTACGACGGAAGTCAGGTGGACCTGGTCCACACCTGCGCCAAGAATAGCCAGCCTAACGTCACCATCAAGAACGGGATAGATCTGCGGGACTTCTACGCCAGCGTGGAGTGGGACATCCTGGAAGTGGACGCTGTCAAGAACATTCGGGAATACCCGAAACGCAAGGAGCAATACCCGGACATCATCTTCAGCGTGACCATGAGGCGGAAGACGCTCTTCCATACCGTCAACCTGATCATCCCCTGCGTGGCTATCTCTTGCCTGACTGTCCTGGTCTTCTACTTGCCCTCGGACTCCGGGGAGAAGATCACGCTGTGTATATCCATCCTTCTATCGCTGACCGTCTTCTTTCTGTTGCTGGCGGAGATCATTCCCCCAACTTCCATTGTGGTGCCGCTGATTGGCAAATACCTCCTCTTCACCATGATACTAGTATCCTTATCGATCATTGTGACAGTAATCGTACTCAACGTTCACTTCCGGTCTCCGGCCACACACAGCATGTCGCCCTGGGTGCGGCGGGTGTTCCTCAACATCCTGCCCCGCCTGCTGATCATGCGCAGGCCTCACGAGGACCCCGTGGAACCCACGCCCCCTAGAAGGGTGGTCATCCGTACCTGTAATGGACTAGAACTGTGCAATGCAGCAGACGTCCAGTCCAGGCTGCCCCCAGGCTACCGGTATGACGACAACGTCTCTTCCAGGTCGCGAAGACTGCACACTATGGAGGGGTTACTCTCCTTGGATTACATAGAGGAGGGTGGTGGGGCCACAGTCAGACGGCGACCTTATTCCAAGGAGATCATGGAGGCCATAGAATCTGTGGCTTTCATAGCCGAGCATTTAAAGCGAGAGGATCACGACTCTTCCGTAAGTATCCAGTGTGGCATGCTTCTGTTTGTATCAATGAACACTGTTTCTGTTTGTATCAATGAACACTGTTTCTGTTTGGTCAGTGAACACTATTTCTGTTTGTATCAATGAAGACTGCTTCTGTTTGTATCAATGAACACTATTTCTGTTTGTATCAATGAACACTATTTCTGTTTGTATCAATGAAGACTACTTCTGTTTGTATCAATGAACACTATTTCTGTTTGTATCAATGAACACTGCTTCTGTTTGTATCAATGAACACTGTTTCTGTTTGTATCAATGAACATTGTTTCTGTTTGTATCAATGAACACTATTTCTGTTTGTATCAATGAACACTGCTTCTGTTTGTATCAATGAACACTATTTCTGTTTGTATCAATGAACACTGTTTCTGTTTGTATCAATGAACACTGCTTCTGTTTGTATCAATGAACACTGTTTCTGTTTGTATCAATGAACACTGCTTCTGTTTGTATCAATGAAGACTGGTTCTGTTTGTATCAATGAAGACTGTTTCTGTTTGTATCAATGAACACTGTTTTTGGTTGTAGTCTTTGATGTCTGCAGACACTAGGACAACATATAGAGTCTAGTCTTTGATATCTCTCAACACTAGGACAGCATGTAGAGTATAGTTTTTGATGCTTTTAGACACTAGGACAGCATATAGAGTCTGGTTTTTGATGCCTGCAGACACTAGGACCTATAGAGTCTAGTCTTTGAAATCTCATGTGTATAGAGTGTTGTACGTCTGCATGCGTCTCCGATTTCATGGAATTTCTTGTCTTTAGAGAGTTGTATGTTTGTAGAGTGTTGTATGTTTGTAGAGTGTGTATGTCTGTAGAGTGTTGTATGTCTGCTGTTGTCTCCTAGTTCCTGGAATCTCGTGTGTTTAATGTGTTGTATGTCTGCCTGGTGCCTCTTAGTTCCTGAAATTTCTTGTCTGGACAGTGTTATATGTCTGTAGAGTATTGTATATCTGTAGAGTATTGTATATCTGTAGAGTATTGTATATCTGTAAAGTATTGTATGTCTGTAGAGTATTGTATGTCTGTAGAGTGGTATATGTCTGTAGGGTGTTGTATGTCTCTAAAGTGTTATATGTGTGTAGGGTGTTGTATGTCTGTAGAGTATTGTATGTCTATAGAGTATTGTATGACTGTAGAGTACTGTATGTCTGTAGAGTATTGTATGTCTGTAGAGTATTGTATGACTGTAGAGTATTGTATGTCTGTAGAGTGTTATGTGTCAGTAGGGTGTTGTATATCTGTACAGTATTGTATGTATGTAGAGTGTTATATGTCTGTAGAGTATTGTATGTCTGTAGAGAATTGTATGTCTGTAGAGTGGTATATGTCTGTAGAGTATTGTATGTCTGTAGAGTGGTATATGTCTGTAGAGTATTGTATGTCTGTAGAGTATTTTATGTATGTAGTGTATTGTATGTCTGTAGAGTATTGTATGTCTGTAGAGTGGTATATGTCTGTAGAGTATTGTATGTCTGTAGAGTATTGTATGTCTGTAGAGTATTGTATGTCTGTAGAGTGGTATATGTCTGTAGAGTATTGTATGTCTGTAGAGTGGTATATGTCTGTAGAGTATTGTATGTCTGTAGAGTATTGTATGTCTGTAGAGTGGTATATGTCTGTAGAGTATTGTATGTCTGTAGAGTGGTATATGTCTGTAGAGTGTTGTATGTCTGTAGAGTGGTATATGTCTGTAGAGTGTTGTATGTCTGTAGAGTGGTATATGTCTGTAGAGTGTTGTATGTCTGTAGAGTGGTATATGTCTGTAGAGTGTTGTATGTCTGTAGAGTGGTATATGTCTGTAGAGTATTGTATGTCTGTAGAGTATTTTATGTATGTAGTGTATTGTATGTCTGTAGAGTATTGTATGTCTGTAGAGTGGTATATGTCTGTAGAGTATTGTATGTCTGTAGAGTGGTATATGTCTGTACAGTATTGTATGTCTGTAGAGTGGTATATGTCTGTAGGGTATTGTATGTCTGTAGAGTATTGTATGTCTGTAGAGTATTGTATGTCTGTAGAGTATTGTATGTCTGTAGAGTGGTATATGTCTGTAGGGTGTTGTATGTCTGTAGAGTGCTATATGTCTGTAGAGTGTTGTATGTCTGTAGAGTGGTATATGTCTGTAGAGTGGTATATGTCTGTAGAGTATTGTATGTCTGTAGAGTATTTTATGTATGTAGTGTATTGTATGTCTGTAGAGTGGTATATGTCTGTAGAGTGTTGTATGTCTGTAGAGTGGTATATGTCTGTAGAGTATTGTATGTCTGTAGTGTATTGTATGTCTGTAGAGTGGTATATGTCTGTAGAGTGGTATATGTCTGTAGGGTGTTGTATGTCTGTACAGTATTGTATATCTGTATCGTGTTATATGTCTGTAGAGTACTATGTCTGTAGAGTATTGTATGACTTAAATATTGAGCACAACCCACTACTGGCAACGCCGATCGTATTCTGGTATGAACCTAAGGCCTATCCACGTCAATATGGAAGCACTATACTCGAGTTTCGCCCTCATTTGAGCTCGTCAGTAGTGCATATCCCTGACCGGATCCGGAAACAGTCCCAGATCACGCGTGTGAAGCGGGTGTGTAACCACGCGGCACACACTGGACACACCAAATTATCACAACAGAATATCACAACGCTACCCATCGTAGGCTATGCTCAATTCTATGCTGTTTCCGGATCCGGTCAGGGATATGCACTACTGACGAGCTCAAATGAGGGCGAAACTCGAGTATAGTGCTTCCATATTGACGTGGATAGGCCTTAGGTTCATACCAGAATACGATCGGCGTTGCCAGTAGTGGGTTGTGCTCAATATTTAAATTTCAAATCCCGAAACAACCACATAATCAATTGATTATTGCTCACTGGATTTAGGAGGCCTGGTGTTCCTTGCCAGTGAGAAGTCCTGATCGTTCGGGTCCCATCGATTGACGGACGTCGGTCGCGGCGATTGGGCAGTCTTGAGCATAGCCTACGATGGGTAGCGTTGTGATATTCTGTTGTGATAATTTGGTGTGTCCAGTGTGTGCCGCGTGGTTACACACCCGCTTCACACGCGTGATCTGGGACTGTTTCCGGATCCGGTCAGGGATATGCACTACTGACGAGCTCAAATGAGGGCGAAACTCGAGTATAGTGCTTCCATATTGACGTGGATAGGCCTTAGGTTCATACCAGAATACGATCGGCGTTGCCAGTAGTGGGTTGTGCTCAATATTTAAATTTCAAATCCCGAAACAACCACATAATCTATTGTATGACTGTAGAGTATTGTATGTCTGTAGAGTGGTATATGTCTGTAGAGTATTGTATGTCTGTAGAGTATTGAATGTCTGTAGAGTTTTGTATGTCTGTAGAGTATTGTATGTCTGTAGAATATTGTATGTCTGTAGTGTATTGTATGTCTGTAGAGTGGTATATGTCTGTAGAGTATTGTATGTCTGTAGAGTATTGTATGTCTGTACGGTGTTGTATGTCTGTAGATTATTGTATGTCTGTAGAGTATTGTATGTCTGTACAGTAATATATGTCTATAGGATGTTGTATTTCTGTAGAGTATTGCATGTCTGTAGAATATTGTATGTCTGTAGTGTGGTGTATGTCTGTAGAGTATTGTATGTCTGTAGGGTGTCTGTAGAGTATTGTATGTCTGTAGGGTGTTGTATGTCTGTAGAGTATTGTATGCCTGTAGAGTATTGTATGTCTGTAGGGTGTTGTAAGTCTGTAGGGTGTTGTATGTCTGTAGAGTATTGTATGTCTGTAGGGTATTGTATGTCTGTAGAGTATTGTATGTCTGTAGAGTATTGTATGTCTGTAGGGTGTTGTATGTCTGTAGGGTGTTGTATGTCTGTAGAGTATTGTATGTCTGTAGGGTGTTGTATGTCTGTAGAGTATTGTATGTCTGTATCGTGTTATGTCTGTAGAGTACTATGTCTGTAGAGTATTGTATGTCTGTAGAGTATTGTATGACTGTAGAGTGTTATATATCTGTAGGGTGTTATACTTTTGTAGGGTGTTGTATGTCTGTAGAGTGGTATATGTCTGTAGGGTGTTTTATGTCTGTAGAGTGGTATATGTCTGTAGAGTATTGTATGTCTGTAGAGTATTGTATGTCTGTAGAGTTTTGTATGTCTGTAGAGTATTGTATGTATGTAGAGTATTGTATGTCTGTAGTGTATTGTATGTCTGTAGAGTGGTATATGTCTGTAGAGTATTGTATGTCTGTAGAGTATTGTATGTCTGTACGGTGTTGTATGTCTGTATATTATTGTATGTCTGTAGAGTATTGTATGTCTGTACAGTAATATATGTCTATAGGATGTTGTATTTCTGTAGAGTATTGCATGTCTGTAGAATATTGTATGTCTGTAGAGTGTTGTATGTCTGTAGAGTATTGTATGTCTGTAGGGTGTCTGTAGAGTATTGTATGTCTGTAGGGTGTTGTATGTCTGTAGAGTATTGTATGTCTGTAGAGTATTGTATGTCTGTAGAGTATTGTATGTCTGTAGTGTATTGTATGTCTGTAGAGTGGTATATGTCTGTAGAGTATTGTATGTCTGTAGAGTATTGTATGTCTGTACGGTGTTGTATGTCTGTAGATTATTGTATGTCTGTAGAGTATTGTATGTCTGTACAGTAATATATGTCTATAGGATGTTGTATTTCTGTAGAGTATTGCATGTCTGTAGAATATTGTATGTCTGTAGTGTGGTGTATGTCTGTAGAGTATTGTATGTCTGTAGGGTGTCTGTAGAGTATTGTATGTCTGTAGGGTGTTGTATGTCTGTAGAGTATTGTATGCCTGTAGAGTATTGTATGTCTGTAGGGTGTTGTAAGTCTGTAGGGTGTTGTATGTCTGTAGAGTATTGTATGTCTGTAGGGTATTGTATGTCTGTAGAGTATTGTATGTCTGTAGAGTATTGTATGTCTGTAGGGTGTTGTATGTCTGTAGGGTGTTGTATGTCTGTAGAGTATTGTATGTCTGTAGGGTGTTGTATGTCTGTAGAGTATTGTATGTCTGTATCGTGTTATGTCTGTAGAGTACTATGTCTGTAGAGTATTGTATGTCTGTAGAGTATTGTATGACTGTAGAGTGTTATATATCTGTAGGGTGTTATACTTTTGTAGGGTGTTGTATGTCTGTAGAGTGGTATATGTCTGTAGGGTGTTTTATGTCTGTAGAGTGGTATATGTCTGTAGAGTATTGTATGTCTGTAGAGTATTGTATGTCTGTAGAGTTTTGTATGTCTGTAGAGTATTGTATGTATGTAGAGTATTGTATGTCTGTAGTGTATTGTATGTCTGTAGAGTGGTATATGTCTGTAGAGTATTGTATGTCTGTAGAGTATTGTATGTCTGTACGGTGTTGTATGTCTGTATATTATTGTATGTCTGTAGAGTATTGTATGTCTGTACAGTAATATATGTCTATAGGATGTTGTATTTCTGTAGAGTATTGCATGTCTGTAGAATATTGTATGTCTGTAGAGTGTTGTATGTCTGTAGAGTATTGTATGTCTGTAGGGTGTCTGTAGAGTATTGTATGTCTGTAGGGTGTTGTATGTCTGTAGAGTATTGTATGTCTGTAGAGTATTGTATGTCTGTAGAGTATTGTATGTCTGTAGTGTATTGTATGTCTGTAGAGTGGTATATGTCTGTAGAGTATTGTATGTCTGTAGAGTATTGTATGTCTGTACGGTGTTGTATGTCTGTAGATTATTGTATGTCTGTAGAGTATTGTATGTCTGTACAGTAATATATGTCTATAGGATGTTGTATTTCTGTAGAGTATTGCATGTCTGTAGAATATTGTATGTCTGTAGTGTGGTGTATGTCTGTAGAGTATTGTATGTCTGTAGGGTGTCTGTAGAGTATTGTATGTCTGTAGGGTGTTGTATGTCTGTAGAGTATTGTATGCCTGTAGAGTATTGTATGTCTGTAGGGTGTTGTAAGTCTGTAGGGTGTTGTATGTCTGTAGAGTATTGTATGTCTGTAGGGTATTGTATGTCTGTAGAGTATTGTATGTCTGTAGAGTATTGTATGTCTGTAGGGTGTTGTATGTCTGTAGGGTGTTGTATGTCTGTAGAGTATTGTATGTCTGTAGGGTGTTGTATGTCTGTAGAGTATTGTATGTCTGTATCGTGTTATGTCTGTAGAGTACTATGTCTGTAGAGTATTGTATGTCTGTAGAGTATTGTATGACTGTAGAGTGTTATATATCTGTAGGGTGTTATACTTTTGTAGGGTGTTGTATGTCTGTAGAGTGGTATATGTCTGTAGGGTGTTTTATGTCTGTAGAGTGGTATATGTCTGTAGAGTATTGTATGTCTGTAGAGTATTGTATGTCTGTAGAGTTTTGTATGTCTGTAGAGTATTGTATGTATGTAGAGTATTGTATGTCTGTAGTGTATTGTATGTCTGTAGAGTGGTATATGTCTGTAGAGTATTGTATGTCTGTAGAGTATTGTATGTCTGTACGGTGTTGTATGTCTGTATATTATTGTATGTCTGTAGAGTATTGTATGTCTGTACAGTAATATATGTCTATAGGATGTTGTATTTCTGTAGAGTATTGCATGTCTGTAGAATATTGTATGTCTGTAGAGTGTTGTATGTCTGTAGAGTATTGTATGTCTGTAGGGTGTCTGTAGAGTATTGTATGTCTGTAGGGTGTTGTATGTCTGTAGAGTATTGTATGTCTGTAGAGTATTGTATGTCTGTAGGGTGTTGTAAGTCTGTAGGGTGTTGTATGTCTGTAGAGTATTGTATGTCTGTAGGGTATTGTATGTCTGTAGAGTATTGTATGTCTGTAGAGTATTGTATGTCTGTAGGGTGTTGTATGTCTGTAGGGTATTGTATGTCTGTAGAGTATTGTATGTCTGTAGAGTATTGTATGTCTGTAGAGTGTCGAATGTCTGTAGAATGTCGGATGTCTGTAGAGTATTGTATGTCTGTAGAGTATTGTATGTCTGTAGATTATTGTATGTCTGTAGAGTGGTATATGTCTGTAGGATGTTGTATGTCTGTAGAGTATTGTATGTCTGTAGATTATTGTATGTCTGAAGGGTCTTGTATGTCTGTAGAGTATTGTATGTCTGTAGGGTGTTGTATGTCTGTAAAGTATTGTATTTGTGTAGAGTATTGTATGTCTGTAGAGTTTTGTATGTCTGTAGAGTGTTATATGTCTGTAGAGTATTGTATGTGTGTAGAGTATTGTATGTCTGTAGAGTATTGTATGTCTGTTGTGTATTGTACGTCTGTTGGGTGTTGTATGTCTGTTGGGTTTTGTATGTCTGTAGAGTATCGAATGTGTGTTGGATATTGTATGTCTGTAGAGTATTGTATGTCTGTAGAGTATTGTATGTATGTAGAGTATTGTATGTATGTTGGGTGTTGTATGTCTTTTGGGTTTTGTGTGTCTGTAGAGTGTCGATTGTCTGTTGGATATCTTCTTCTTCTTCTTTTCGTTCATCCGGAGTGTTTTTTCAGATGTGATTGCGGTGTGTCTGTTATGCGCCCTTGGGCCGAAACCCGTAGGCCAACACATCGACTTTAGCGTGCTTTTTTGACCAGGTAGCATTCCTGGGAGACTCTCACTTTTGTGGTGCCATCTACGACCATGCTGGCCAAGTTAGAACGGTCGAAGACAACGGTCATCCCTCAAAGGAAGTCAGGGACAGTCCATAGCATTTCCGCCATCCAAGGTTGCTTCCATAGTTGCAGGGCCGACACATAACGCCCTGGTTCTGGGCTAGCCGAGGGAATCGTCACGTCCTGCTCATGGCTGCTTTAAATCCTCACTTCAATATATTGGTCATTTCGTTTGCCCCGGGCCATTCCCGCACAAACCAGACAGGTTTGCAGACGGTATCCAGTCAGCGAGTTTTCGGACATGTGCTTGTCGTTGCGCCCGTCAGAGCTGTTCCAGGCACGACAGACATTCGGAAAACTACCTAGTCAGAGCTGTTCCGAACAAGAGCGGCATTCGGAAACTAGGTAGTCAGAGCTGTTCCTAGCACGAGAGACATTCGGACGAGACATTTCACTCGGACGTAAATGCGTAGTGTCAATTTTTAGTTTGCCACCCGTAGGACGACACTTCCGGCTTCCGGCGGGCATTTTTTAATGAGGTTAGCCTTCCTCGGGTTTCGAGACTCTTGTTTCGGCTTCCACACAGCAAGCTTTTGCTTCGGGCTGCCACGTAATGGATTCCCAAGACAGGCGTTCCATTTCGTGTCAACGAGACCATTTTCCACCTTTGACTACACTCACTCCATGAGTGTGGTTACAGACTATCGGACGTCTGCGGGACGTGCGACCGAGGTGTTTTTCCACCTTTTGTTCTCACTCACGAGGTAGGCTACATGTGCTGCCGGCTCAGCCCCTTACCTCCGTGCGTCTGTGGGCGAGTAACGGTCAGGCCCTTTCATCCGGGGATACCTCTTATCCCCCAGCTAAGAGCCATCGAACGAATCTGCGCCGAGCATGTAGCGTTCTCAGCACATCATCACAATTTTGATGTAGGTTTGTGTCGGCCAGGCTCTCACTTCCGAGAGTTTATGACTTAGAGACGTTCAGCCATACACCTCGGATGGGAGCCTTAGAGGTTATGCCCGGACTGAGATTTAGAGATCGTTTGCCTGATTTTGACTGCTATCCTCAGTCTTACCTGCAGAGCAGCAGGTTGTGTCTCTCTTAGTCTGGTCCCTATCCCACGAGCCGTCCGATATGTAGTTTTCACCCATCGGCAAGCACATGGGGTCGATTGGACACGCAAGCTCCCCCACCACGGCAAGGTGGAGACACATCGGGGGAGTCTGTTGGATATTGTATGCATGCACTGTTTCGTATGTCTGTAGAGTATTGTATGTCTGTTGGGTATTGTATGTCTGTAATGTGTCGTTTATCCTGGAACAATAATGTTGTCTGTACAATCCTGGCAACTAGGCAAGTGGTTGGAGATGTTGGCACCAAACCCAGTGATTGCACTCAGCATCCACTCCCTTTGTTTCTCGTTATGTGACATTAGTTCACATAAACCACATCAGTGCTCTACAGATACGACTAGTAAAGCTTTCTCTCTCTCTCATGACAGGTCAGGATGCACTATCTGGGACAGGCCAGGATACAACAAGTACGGGTTTGGTTTAGACTATGTGTGGCACTATCTGGGACAGGCCAGGATACAACAAGTACGGGTTTGGTTATACCATGTGTGGCAGTAAGTGGGACAGGCCAAGATACAACAAGTACGGGTTTGGTTTAGACTATGTGTGGCACTATCTGGGACAGGCCAGGATACAACAAGTAGGCTACGGGTTTGATTAGACCATATGTGGCACTATCTGGGACAGGCCAGGATACAACAAGTACGGGTTTGGTTAGACCATGTGTGGCACTATCTGGGACAGGCCAGGATACAACAAGTACGGGTTTGGTTAGACCATGTGTGGCACTATCTGGACAGGCCAGGATATAACAAGTACGGGTTTGGTTAGACCATGTGTGGCACTATCTGGACAGGCCAGGATACAACAAGTACGGGTTTGGTTAGACCATGTGTGGCACTATCTGGGACAGGCCAAGATACAACAAGTACGGGTTTGGTTAAGACCAGGGGTGGCACTATCTGGGACAGGCCAAGATACAACAACTACGGGTATAATCAGATTGCTACTGGTACTATTAGTGTTGGAACTCTTCGCTGGCTGCTGAGGATGGGGACGGAGCACTTACAGGAATGCCCCGAATGCTGTGATGTCGATTCCTATATCAATCAATCAATCAATTAATCAACAACTACGGGTTTGATTTATGCCATGTGTGACCGGTTAGACGTCCCCCGCCGCTGTGGTAGGATTGCACTTGTGCACGTCTGGGCAGAGCTCCGTCAGACCTCAGCTGGAAATTATGACTGAACTCTGAGACCATGAGGATGAGACCTGGAACCAAAAGCGCATCACACAAACCACAGATGCCAGCATCATCAGGTGTGTGCAGTACCACGCCTGGGTCAGTCACAATAACACAAATACATTTGACACTGCTAACCTCCTCGTCACACACACACACACACACACACACACCTACACAATCACACCTTTACACACACACACACACACATTCACACAACCACCCACACACACACATTAGGAGTGTCTGGCAGACGGGAAGCCAGCTCTCATGTACAGTCAACAGTGACGCTGCCACGCTTGTGTACCAACACCAAAGAAAGCACGCATACCGCAAATATCACTGTCATTGTCCCGTGCCTTGATTCTCGACATGTAAACTATGAAGCATGTTGTATCCCATAATTTCTACCAATTATTGGCCTTAGCTATAGTGATTAAATTCCCTGTTTGCTGCTTGCTAGAAAGTTCCATAGATGTATTAATTGACTGACTGATCGACAATAAACGCTGGCTTATTTTTAAGCATTAGCTTCTTGCTTAGAGTAGAGCGGACGTTGCGAGCAGACGGACTTTATCGGGGACCACAAATTGCAGGTCATTAGCTTTGAGGTTAGAGCAGCAACTACATGGCCCTCACAGGCCCCCCTGTGTTTTTCAAAGTTTACATAATAAATTGCAACGTGCTTTCAATCAGTTGAATCCATAGAAGGTTGTGGGAGTGGTGAACGTCTGCGGTACACAATCTAGTCTCTCGGTGTTGTTCCCAGGGTCCTAATGTTTATGACAGTATCTTACAGTTGTTACTATCGTCCTAATGTTTACTACAAGACTGAGTATCTTACAGTTTTTACTAATGTCCTAATGTTTACTACAAGACAGAGTATCTTACAGTTGTTACTATCGTCCTAATGTTTACTACAAGACTGAGTATCTTACAGTTTTTACTAATGTCCTAATGTTTACTACAGTGTGTCAGGTCTTAGTCAGATATGACTGAGCTACCGTATAACAGTAGACGGTACTACCTGGTTTCTGTTAGCGCCGAACGTTGGGCGGCGCTTACCAAACCCGACACCCCACATTGTGCCAACGGCTTCGGGCGGAAGAGCGCAATTGGGAGGGTACAAGCCTTACCCTGGTGCGAGGAAATGCAAGCTAAAGACAAAATTGTCATGGCAGGGCAGACCAGGCCCTAAGCCTTGGTTGGCGACTGGTCTAGGATCGAAGCTCCGACAGGCGGACAGTTAGAGCATTGCTTTGCTGATCCGGCAGCTTCTGCAGCTTGTCTTGTTCCAGATGTAGGGGTGTTACCTTTCCTCTGGAGTGAACTAGGCAGGCCGAGAGAGGGATCATGCTGCATGGGCAACACATGATCTCTATATTTTAGCCCAGGCTTTGTGCTATGGAGAGGCAATAACTCCATCCCTGGTCTTAACTGGTCTCGGAATCAAAGCGAGAGGCAACTGTTACGGGTTATAAGTCCTTGTCAGTTGGCGTAGACATGGGGCGCCACGCGTTGCCTCTGATGGTGGGAGACACCTATAGGTGTCACTGATCAGCTACCGCCCGCCTCAAGCTGGGCAGCCCCCAGCCAATTGGGTGCTGATCCGCCACAGCCTGCCTGCTTCAATGGGTGCTTGGGGCTAGGACAAAATCTGAATCGCAGGCTGTAAAACCAATGCACCAGGTACAAACAAAAATATAAATAGAAACCTCAAGCTACGGCTTGCAACCTGGAACGTGAGAACCATGTGTCCAGGATTTTCCACTGACTTGACCAATATTGACGATGTGAGAAAAACGGCTGTGATTGATGCCGAACTCAATCGTCTTAACATTGATATTGCTGGCCTGCAGGAGACTCGCCTCGCTGAGGAAGGGTCACTCAGGGAAAACAACTACACCTTTTTCTGGAAGGGTAAAGGGCAGGCAGAAAAAAGGCAACACGGTGTGGGCTTTGCAGTGAAGAATTCGCTACTGGGAATGATTGAAATTCCAGCAGGAGGAAATGAAAGACTATTATCCCTGCGCTTGGCAACCTCTTGTGGGTTTGCCACCATTATTACTGCATATGCACCGACACTCGATTCCTCTGATGATGTGAAGGATTTGTTCTATGAGGAGTTAGACTCTGTGATCAAGGCAGTTCCAAAATCCGACTACATTTATATGCTCGGTGATTTCAATGCTCGTGTGGGCAAGGACTCGAGTTCATGGCCAGTGTGCCTTGGAAAATACAACATCGGTCGCATGAATGAAAATGGGCAAAGGCTGCTGGAGCATTGCACCAGTAATGACCTATGTATTACAAACTCTTTTTTTAAAACAAAAGAGATGCATAAGGTCACATGGAAACATCCAAGATCCGGCCATTGGCACCAGCTGGACTTCATCATCACACGGAGACAACATCTGAACCATATATCATTGACTCGTAGTTACCACAGTGCTGACTGTGATACGGATCATTCTTTGGTTGTTGCAAGGGTTAGACTGAGACCAAAGAGAATCTACACAGCTAAACACAAATCTAGCCCCAGGATTAATATTATTAACACTCATGATCCTGAAAAGTGCTTTCAGTTTCAACAGCAACTTGAAGACGCTTTCACTGATACACCAGAAAATTGTACAGTAAATGATAAATGGAATAAACTTAAGGAAACTCTTTGTAAAACTGCCGTAAAGGTTTACGGAACTGTGGATCATAAGAGGCAGGACTGGTTTGCGGCCAACAGCGAGACTCTGCAGCCCTTGATTGATAAGAAGAAGAAAGCTCTCTTAAGAAACAAGGAAAGACCAACGCGTAACACTCTGAGTGAGCTAAGGCAAGCTAGGAAGGATGTGCAAAAGGCTGCCAGGCAGTGTGCAAATGATTATTGGATCAAGTTATGTGAGTCCATTCAAATCGCAAGTGATAAGGGAGACATAAGAAGTATGTATGAAGGAATAAAGAAAGCCTGTGGTCCAGTGATCAAAAGAAGTGCACCATTGAAAACCTTGACTGGAGAAGTCATCACTGATAAGAAACAGCAGATGGACAGATGGGTAGAGCACTATTTGGAGCTTTACTCAAGTGAGACCAAACTAGCGGATATTGCCCTCAACGCCATAGAGGCTCTACCAACTCTTGACCACCTGGACACACTTCCCACCATAACAGAAGTTAAGTGTGCTATAAATGAACTTGCATCTGGCAAGGCTCCAGGTAAGGATGGGATTCCAATAGAGGTTATCAGGAGTGGGCAAGACACACTCACTATACAGATCCACCAGCTAATAGAGCTATGCTGGCGTGAAGGACAAGTCCCACAGGATTTCAAAGATTCAAGCATCATAACACTGTACAAGAACAAGGGTGATCGGAGCGACTGCAACAACTATAGGGGTATCTCACTTCTGTGTATTGTTGGAAAAGTATTTGCCAGAATTGTTCTGCGCAGACTTCAAGTCCTAGGAGATCAAGTCTACCCCGAATCACAGTGTGGCTTTCGACAGAACCGGTCTACCACTGATATGATATTCTCATTGCGACAAATGCAAGAAAAATGCCGTGAACAGAATCAACCACTGTTTATTGCCTTCATCGACCTCACAAAGGCATTTGATTTGGTCAGTCGTGAGGGTCTGTTCAAGGCACTAAAGAAGATTGGCTGCCCACCAACTCTTCTGTCCATTGTGGAATCGTTCCACACAGGCATGAAGGGTATAATCAAGTTTGATGGTGCAACTTCTGAAGAATTTGAAATCAAGAGTGGAGTTAAGCAAGGTTGTGTACTAGCTCCCACCCTCTTTGGAATATACTTTTCACTTCTACTGAAATATGCATTTCGCGATCAGGATGGTGGTATATACATTCACTCACGCTCAGATGGCGGCCTCTACAATGCTCAGAGATTGAAGGCTAAGACCAAAATTAGGAGGGTACTGATCAGAGAGTTGCTTTTTGCAGATGATGCTGCAGTTACGACCCACTCTGAGGAAGAATTGCAATGTCTACTATCTGCATTCTCCAATGCTTGTTCTGAATTTGGTTTAACAATTAGCAAAAAGAAGACACAGATTATGTCACAAGGTGCACATGGGGTACCATCAATCTTTATTGACGACGCCGAACTAGAGATAGTAGACCATTTTACATATCTGGGATCGGTGGTAAATAGTAAATTATCCCTAGATCAGGAAATCAACATCCGGATTGGAAAGGCAGCAACAACAATGAACAGGTTAAGAAAAAGAGTCTGGGAGAACAGGAAGCTTACTGCCAAAACAAAAGTCCTTGTCTATCAAGCCTGTGTCCTTAGTACTCTTCTCTATGGCAGTGAAACCTGGACAACTTACTCACACCAAGAGAACAATTTAAACAGCTTTCATATGCGGTGTCTGCGAAGAATTCTTGGTATTAAGTGGCAAGACAAAATCACAAATACTGAAGTATTGGAAAGATCAGGTTGTGTGACAGTTTATTCCATGCTCAGTCTTCGTAGACTTAGATGGATAGGACATCTTAGGCGGATGGATGATGGTAGAATACCAAAGGATATCTTTTTTGGTGAATTACAGATGGGTAAGAGATCTCAGGGTCGGCCTCTACTACGATACAAAGATGTGTGTAAGCGGGACATGATTGATACAGGCATTGATAATGCACATTGGGAGCAAGTCGCCGCTGAACGTGTTGCATGGAGGGCAAATATCAGAAATGGAATAAAGTCAAAGGAGAAAATTATTGCAGAAAAGTCACACACCAAGCGTTTGAGACGTAAGATGGTGCATGATGGTGGAAATGACCACGTGTTCACATGCACCCACTGTGAACGGACATTTACAGCGCAAATTGGCCTTATCAGTCACACTCGCTACCGCCATAGTTAAAAGTTATTATGCCTTTTTAAAGCACAAACTATCGTCTGTCAAGACGGCAAGGTGCCAATGTATAATGTTTACTACAAGACAGAGTATCTTACAGTTGTTACTATCGTCCTAATGTTTACTACAAGACAGAGTATCTTACTGTTGTTACTATCGTCCTATTGTTTACTACAAGACAGAGTATCTTACAGTTGTTACTATCGTCCTAATGTTTACTACAAGACAGAGTATCTTACTGTTGTTACTATCGTCTTAATGTTTAATACAAGACAGAGTATCCTACAGTTGTTACTATCGTCCTATTGTTTACTACATGACAGAGTATCTTACAGTTGTTACTATCGTCCTAATGTTTACTACAAGACAGAGTATCTTACAGTTTTTACTATTGTCCTAATGTTTACTACAAGACAGAGTATCTTACAGTTTTTACTATCGTCCTAATGTTTACTACAAGACAGAGTATCTTACAGTTGTTACTATCGTCCTAATGTTTACTACAAGACAGAGTATCTTACAGTTGTTACTATCGTCCTAATGTTTACTACAAGACAGAGTATCTTACAGTTGTTACTATCGTCCTAATGTTTACTACAAGACAGAGTATCTTACAGTTGTTACTATCGTCCTAATGTTTACTACAAAACAGAGTATCTTACAGTTTTTACTATTGTCCTAATGTTTACTACAAGACAGAGTATCCTACAGTTGTTGCTATCGTCCTATTGTTTACTACATGACAGAGTATCTTACAGTTGTTGCTATCGTCCTAATGTTTACCTCAAGGCAGAGTATCTTACAGTTTTTACTATTGTCCTAATGTTTACTACAAGACAGAGTATCTTACAGTTTTTACTATCGTCCTAATGTTTACTACAAGACAGAGTATCTTACAGTTGTTATTATCGTCCTAATGTTTACTACAAGACAGAGTATCTTACAGTTGTTACTATCGTCCTAATGTTTACTACAAGACAGAGTATCTTACAGTTGTTACTATCGTCCTAATGTTTACTACAAGACAGAGTATCTTAAAGTTGTTACTATCGTCCTAATGTTTACTACAAGACAGAGTATCTTACAGTTGTTACTATCGTCCTAATGTTTACTACAAGACAGAGTATCTTACTGTTGTTACTATCGTCCTAATGTTTACTACAAGACAGAGTATCTTACAGTTGTTACTATCGTCCTAATGTTTACTACAAGACAGAGTATCTTACTGTTGTTACTATCGTCCTAATGTTTACTACAAGACAGAGTATCTTACTGTTGTTACTATCGTCCTAATGTTTACTACAAGACAGAGTATCTTACTGTTGTTACTATCGTCCTAATGTTTACTAGAAGACAGAGTATCTTACTGTTGTTACTATCGTCCTAATGTTTACTACAAGACAGAGTATCTTACTGTTGTTACTATCGTCCTAATGTCTACTACAAGACAGAGTATCTTACTGTTGTTACTATCGTCCTAATGTTTACTACAAGACAGAGTATCTTACTGTTGTTACTATCGTCCTAATGTCTACTACAAGACAGAGTATCTTACTGTTTTTACTATCGTCCTAATGTCTACTACAAGACAGAGTATCTTACAGTTTTTACTATCGTCCTAATGTTTACTACAAGACAGAGTATCTTACTGTTGTTACTATCGTCCTAATGTTTACTACAAGACAGAGTATCTTACTGTTGTTACTATCGTCCTAATGTTTACTACAAGGCAGAGTATCTTACAGTTGTTATTATCGTCCTAATGTTTACTACAAGGCAGAGTATCTTACAGTTTTTACTATTGTCCTAATGTTTACTACAAGACAGAGTATCTTACAGTTTTTACTATCGTCCTAATGTTTACTACAAGACAGAGTATCTTACAGTTGTTACTATCGTCCTAATGTTTGCTACAAGACAGAGTATCTTATAGTTGTTATTATCGTCCTAATGTTTACTACAAGACAGAGTATCTTACAGTTGTTACTATCGTCCTAATGTTTACTACAAGACAGAGAATCTTACAGTTGTTACTATCGTCCTAATGTTTCCTACAAGACAGAGTATCTTACAGTTGTTACTATCGTCCTAATGTTTACTACAAGACAGAGTATCTTACAGTTGTTACTATCGTCCTAATGTTTACTACAAGACAGAGTATCTTACAGTTGTTACTATCGTCCTCATGTCTACTACAAGACAGAGTATCTTACAGTTGTTACTATCGTCCTAATGTTTACTACAAGACAGAGTATCTTACTGTTGTTACTATCGTCCTAATGTCTACTACAAGACAGAGTATCTTACAGTTGTTACTATCGTCCTAATGTTTACTACAAGATAGAGTATCTTACAGTTGTTACTATCGTTCTAATGTTTACTACAAGACAGAGTATCTTACAGTTGTTACTATCGTCCTAATGTTTACTACAAGACAGAGTATCTTACTGTTGTTACTATCGTCCTAATGTTTACTACAAGACAGAGTATCTTACTGTTGTTACTATCGTCCTAATGTTTACTACAAGACAAAGTATCTTACTGTTGTTACTATCGTCCTAATAATTACTACAAGACAGAGTATCTTACTGTTGTTACTATCGTCCTAATGTTTACTACAAGACAGAGTATCTTACTGTTGTTACTATCGTCCTAATGTCTACTACAAGACAGAGTATCTTACAGTTGTTACTATCGTCCTAATGTTTACTACAAGACAGAGTATCTTACTGTTGTTACTATCGTCCTAATGTTTACTACAAGACAGAGTATCTTACAGTTGTTACTATCGTCCTAATGTTTACTACAAGACAGAGTATCTTACTATTGTTACTATCGTCCTAATGTTTACTACAAGACAGAGTATCTTACTATTGTTACTATCGTCCTAATGTCTACTACAAGACAGAGTATCTTACAGTTGTTACTATCGTCCTAATGTTTACTACAAGACAGAGTATCTTACAGTTGTTACTATCGTCCTAATGTCTACTACAAGACAGAGTATCTTACAGTTGTTACTATCGTCCTAATGTTTACTACAAGACAGAGTATCTTACTGTTGTTACTATCGTCCTAATGTTTACTACAAGACAGAGTATCTTACAGTTGTTACTATCGTCCTAATGTTTACTACAAGACAGAGTATCTTACAGTTGTTACTATCGTCCTAATTTTTACTACAAGACAGAGTATCTTACTGTTGTTACTATCGTCCTAATGTTTACTACAAGACAGAGTATCTTACTGTTGTTACTATCGTCCTAATGTTTACTACAAGACAGAGTATCTTACTGTTGTTACTATCGTCCTAATGTTACTACAAGACAGAGTATCTTACTGTTGTTACTATCGTCCTAATGTCTACTACAAGACAGAGTATCTTACTGTTGTTACTATCGTCCTAATGTTTACTACAAGACAGAGTATCTTACTGTTGTTACTATCGTCCTAATGTTTACTACAAGACCGTACAGTGTTGTAATGTCAAGCTATACATTGTTGTAATGTCAGGCTGTACATTGTTGTAATGTCAGGCTGTACATTGGTGTAATGTCAGGCTGTACATTGTTGTAATGTCAGGCTGTACATTGTTGTAATGTCAGGTTGTACATTGTTGAAACTGCATTGTTGTTGTCTCCTTGCTTCAGCACAATCCACGCAATTGTTACTTGTTACACACTTCAGCACAATCCATGCAAATATCACTGGTGATACATTTGATCACAATCCATGCAAGGTCACTGGCTACACATTTTACATAAACACTCATCAAAGTGATGCAGACGCGAGCACGCACAACATAAATGTTCTCCTAGAGGGATCTATAACATGTATGTGTTGTAGTTCCCCAGTCAGGATCTGTAACATGTATGTATTGTAGTTCCCCAGCCAGGATCTATAATATGTATGTGTTGTAGTTCCCCAGCCAGGATCTATAATATGTATGTGTTGTAGTTCCCCAGTCAGGATCTATAATATGTATGTGTTGTAGTTCCCCAGTCAGGATCTATAATATGTATGTGTTGTAGTTCCCCAGCCAGGATCTATAATATGTATGTGTTGTAGTTCCCCAGCCAGGATCTATAATATGTATGTGTTGTAGTTCCCCAGTCAGGATCTATAATATGTATGTGTTGTAGTTCCCCAGTCAGGATCTATAATATGTATGTGTTGTAGTTCCCCAGCCAGGATCTATAACATGTATGTGTTGTAGTTCCCCAGCCAGGATCTATAATATGTATGTGTTGTAGTTCCCTAGCCACGATCTATAATATATATGTGTTGTAGTTCCCCAGTCAGGATCTATAACATGTATGTGTTGTAGTTCCCCCAGCCACGATCTATAATATATATGTGTTGTAGTTCCCCAGTCAGGATCTATAATATATATGTGTTGTAGTTCCCCAGTCAGGATCTATAATATATATGTGTTGTAGTTCCCCAGCCACGATCTATAATATGTATGTGTTGTAGTTCCCCCAGCCACGATCTATAATATGTATGTGTTGTAGTTCACCAGCCACGATCTATAATATGTATGTGTTGTAGTTCCCCAGCCAGGATCTATAATATGTATGTGTTGTATTTCCCCAGTCAGGATCTATAACATGTATGTGTTGTAGTTCCCCAGTCAGGATCTATAACATGTATGTGTTGTAGATCCCCAGCCACGATCTATAACATGTATGTGTTGTAGTTCACCAGCCAGGATCTATAATATGTATGTGTTGTAGTTCCCCAGTCAGGATGTATAATATGCATGTGTTGTAGTTCCCCAGTCAGGATCTTTAATATGTATGTGTTGTAGTTCCCCAGCCACGATCTATAACATGTATATGTTGTAGTTCACCAGCCACGATCTATAACATGTATGTGTTGTAGTTCCCCAGCCACGATCTATAATATGTATGTGTTGTAGTTCCCCAGTCAGGATCTATAATATGTATGTGTTGTAGTTCTCCAGTCAGGATCTATAATATGTATGTGTTGTAGTTCCCCAGCCAGGATCTATAATATGTATGTGTTGTAGTTCCCCAGCCAGGATCTATAATATGTATGTGTTGTAGTTCCCCCAGCCACGATCTATAATATGTATGTGTTGTAGTTCCCCAGCCAGGATCTATAATATGTATGTGTTGTATTTCCCCAGTCAGGATCTATAACATGTATGTGTTGTAGTTCCCCAGTCAGGATCTATAACATGTATGTGTTGTAGATCCCCAGCCACGATCTATAACATGTATGTGTTGTAGTTCACCAGCCAGGATCTATAATATGTATGTGTTGTAGTTCCCCAGTCAGGATGTATAATATGCATGTGTTGTAGTTCCCCAGTCAGGATCTTTAATATGTATGTGTTGTAGTTCCCCAGCCACGATCTATAACATGTATATGTTGTAGTTCACCAGCCACGATCTATAACATGTATGTGTTGTAGTTCCCCAGCCACGATCTATAATATGTATGTGTTGTAGTTCCCCAGTCAGGATCTATAATATGTATGTGTTGTAGTTCTCCAGTCAGGATCTATAATATGTATGTGTTGTAGTTCCCCAGCCAGGATCTATAATATGTATGTGTTTTAGTTCCCCAGCCAGGATCTATAATATGTATGTGTTTTAGTTCCCCAGCCAGAATCTATAATATGTATATGTTGTAGTTCCCCAGTCAGGATCTATAATATGTATGTGTTGTAGTTCCCCAGTCAGGATCTATAACATGTATGTGTTGTAGTTCCCCAGCCACGATCTATAATATGTATGTGTTATAGCGAGGTAATGGTCGCGCATCTCCATCGACCTCGCTCTCTCGTCTGCGTCCATGTGGTTCCAGTGGCGAGCATGGCAAGATGACTGGAGACGGACACAGATGCAGTGGACGTTAGGCTGCCACGGCCAGTTATCCCTGTATATATTGGCTCTCGGGAGCCTCGTGCAAACGGCCCTTCCGTCAATTCCTTTAGTTTTCAGTTTTAAGACAAGCGTAGCGACAAGCGAATAAGCGTATGATTACTGATAGGATGAACCAGATATCCATCGGATAGACAGACTGTCCGCCAGAACAGACCACACACACATGCGATTAGCGAGATTCTACCACAGAAGTTATTGCTCGTCTTAGTTGCGAACAAATCTATTTACGGCCGAGCCTCAGCAGTTCGCAATGCATATGACTGCTGGCAGGACAGACTATACACGCACGCGCAAGCCAAGAGTAGCATCGCAAAAGCGCGCCCTCCCGGTACAAGGTGATACATGCAAAACCACTGGAAGCCTACCGACGAGCTTTCAAACTACGCCGACAGGACTGACCGAAAAGCTATACCAGTTTACTGACTGCAGGCCCACTACTCATGGAGAGAATAACATACATGTATATTATACTTGTCATGGTGAATCTATAATAGTTAATCTGTTATTGATTACTGGCGCTTGCTTGACTCTAGATGTTGCTTCAGCCGGTGTAACCTGATATAGATATTTGTTATATATCAGAGTGATTATTGCTTGTGTAATTACTTTATTGTTACAATATATCAGTTTATTGTTGTACACTTCGTTTCATTATTTAGAATCTAAACTGCGTGAAGTTACTCGCACTGACTATTTGAAACTGAATCCTTCACTACAATATGTTCCCGTCACACAAAGATCTACCACCAGAAATAGCCATATGTACTAAGATGTTGCTTGTGTTTATTTGTTTCTCAGTTTCCTTACTTTTGCTCTTTCTTTTCTAGCTCCCCAGGATATGGAGAAGGAAGTACCCGGTACAGTAAACGTTTTTTTTTGTTTGATAATATTTCATTTCTTACATTTTCCTTCCCTTGTTTATAGGTAACGGCACATGCACCCCCTAACGTTGTTCCTAAAACAAGTTTATTTCTAACCCACTTCTAAAACCCGCCAAACTAACCCACATCATTAACCAATAGATAACCAATAGCTGTAACCCATAATCAATGCATTTTTCTACCCCATGTCTGTAATCCATACCTCTAATCCATACCTCTAATCCATACCTCTAATCCATATCCACGTGACTAGCTCCCGCTTCCTGCACGCCATGAGTGTCCGTTAGCTGTTGTATGTGTGCTCTACGTCACTGGGATTTGTTCTACGTCACTGGATGTGTACTACGTCACATTTAATATGCTACGTCACTTTAAATATTCTACGTCACTTGTTGTGCTCTACGTCACTTGGTGTACTCTACGACACTTGGTGTGCTCTACGTCACTTGGTGTGCTCTACGTTACTTGGTGTGCTCTACATCAATTGGTGTGTTTTACGTTACTTTTGTGCTCTACGACACTAGATGTACTCTGGGCACACGTGCTAGTTTCGTACAGACACCGTGAGACACATCACTAACGCCATCATGAGGCCCATGCCACAGACTAGAGATTGCAGAGACACCTTGCACCTGACCAATCGAGTCAGATGAATGCATTCAGAGGTCGTAGTCGGTATTAACATCCTGGACATGGAAGAGATGGACAAGAAGTGGGTGGTGAGGATTTTGGAGCAGACATAGTTTCAAGGTCAGGTCTCACAGTTTGCTTGGGGAATTCCATATAACTCGCTGTAGCACCTGGGATATATACTTTGATGACTAGCCCGAATAAATGTAATTGAGATAGCATGGCAAACAGCGCAACAAAGATCGTGTTCAGAGAATTGCCCGGTGTAGTGACTTCGGTCAGTTGCTTCTATCAAACACAGTTACAACTCTGATTGGAACAGTCTAAGCGCAAACATGGGAAGAGTTTTGGGGCAATCTTCTGGTGCAGTCTAGAGTTTAGGAAACACAACCAGTGGTGCTGGAACAGAGGGGAATGACTATCGTCATGTGGTGGTCTTCTGCTCCAGTCCAAAGCCATACTGACGTGTCTTGTTCCACTGTCCCACTTCTCCGTTTCTCCACTGCCCCACTTCTCCATTTCTCCAGTGCCCCATTTCTCTTTTTCTACTGAGCTCCAATTTTCCGTTTCACCAGTTCTCCACTTGTCAGTTTCTAAAGTCCTCCGCTCTTCCGTTTCTCCAGTGTTACACATATCCGCTTCTCAAGTGCTCCACATCTCCATTTCTCCAGTGCTCCACATCTCCGCTTCTCCAGTGCTCCACATCTCCATTTCTCCAGTGCTCCACATCTCCGCTTCTCCACTGCTCCACATCTCCATTTCTCCATTTCTCCAGTGCTCCACATCTCCATTTCTCCAGTGCTCCACATCTCCATTTCTCCAGTGGTCCACTGTTCTATTTCTCCAGTGCTCCACATCTCCATTTCTCCACTGCCCCACTTCTCCATTTCTCCAGTGCTCCACTTCTCCATTTCTCCACTGCCCCACTTCTCCATTTCTCCAGTGCTCCACTTCTCCATTTCTCCACTGCTCCACTTCTCCATTTCTCCAGTGGTCCACTTTTCCATTTCTCCAGTGCTCCACATCTCCATTTCTCCACTGCCCCACTTCTCCATTTCTCAAGTGCTCCACTTCTCAATTTCTCCAGTGCTCCACATCTCCATTTCTCCAGTGCTCCACTTCTCCATTTCTCCACTGCCCCACATCTCCATTTCTCCAGTGCTCCACATCTCCATTTCTCCAGTGGTCCGCTTCTCCATTTCTCCAGTGGTCTATTTGTCCATTGTGTGGGTACGTGGGGTTGTGTGTATGGGTGGGGTGATGTATGGGTAGGTGGGAGATGGGCCTCATAACATGGTAATTTGTCTTGATTATGTTTACAACATTCATTTCACAATGTTTATCTTTCTTCCTATGTAAATGTATAATGCTCTTGATGAACGAAAGACGAGTGATTGGAAGGGCCGAATGTAAGACGGGCCTGCGTGCCCAATTTGTTACCCTTTTAAAATAAAGTTGATTTGATTTGATTTGATTTTCTCCAGTGGTCCACATCTCCATTTCTCCACTGCTCCACTTCTCCATTTCTCCACTGCTCCACTTCTCCATTTCTCCACTGCTCCACTTCTCCATTTCTCCACTGCTCCACTTCTCCATTTCTCCAGTGCACCACATCTCCGCTTCTCCAGTACTCCACGTCTCCATTTCTCCAGTGGTCCACATCTCCGATTCTCCAGTGCTCCACATCTCCATTTCTCCAGTAGTCCACATTTCCGCTTCTCCAGCGCTTCACTTCTCCATTTCTCCACTGCTCCACATCTCCATTTCTCTAGTGGTCCACATCTCCGCTTCTCCAGCGCTCCACTTCTCCATTTCTCCAGTGTTCCACTTCTCCATTTCCTCAGTGCTCCACTTCTCCATTTCTCCAGTGCTCCAATTCTCTATTTCTCCAGTGCCCCACTTCTCCATTTCTCCAGTGCTCCACTTCTCCATTTCTCCAGTGCTCCACTTCTCCATTTCTCCACTTCTCCATTTCTCCACATCTCCATTTCTCCAGTGGTCCACATCTCCATTTCTCCAGTACTCCACTTCTCCATTTCTCCAGTGCACCACATCTCCGCTTCTCCAGTACTCCACGTCTCAATTTCTCCAGTGGTCCACATCTCCGATTCTCCAGTGCTCCACATCTCCATTTCTCCAGTGGTCCACATCTCCGCTTCTCCAGTGCCCCACTTCATTTCTCCACTGCTCCACATCTCCATTTCTCCAGTGGTCCACATCTCCGCTTCTCCAGTGCTCCACTTCTCCATTTCTCGACTGCTCCACATCTCCATTTCTCCAGTGCTCCACTTCTCCATTTCTCCAGTGCTCCACTTCTCCTTTGCCCCACTTCTCCATTTCTCCAGTGCTCCACTTCTCCATTTCTCCACGCTAAAGAAAGAATAATGTCGGGTGAAATATCCGTTTTATAATTAAACGAGGGGCCATGTCAAGTGTATTAGTAATTCTAACGCTAGTCGAGGGACCATGTCAGGTGAACTAGAAGTTTTAACGATAGACGAGGCACCATGTCAGAAGAACTAGTAGTTCTAATGTTAGACAAGGAACAAATCCACACAGTCTTCTATCTCTAGCGGTGAACCAGGTGGCGGCAGATTCCAAGAACGGCCCTTAACTACTGGTATTTGCAACACATTCAGACATACCACATGACTAGTTTCTAGATTTAGCGCCTGCCTGCTCTGTACATAGTCTGTACTCTTTCTCCCCAACACGTAGTGGTATTTGACGATTACGATTTTCTTCTGTTGATCCATATAATTTGCTTCACTATATGTTTGTGTACACAGATGTGCTAGATTGTGCACCAACCTACCCCTAGTAGACGAGTACCTGCATGTGTTAGAGATACACGCTTGTGTGGGTACATGGCCGTGTCAGAGTCCAGAAAGGGTACAGTGATGCAGTGACATCGTTACGCCCGCCAGGCAACTTAGCTCCCAGCAGGGATGCAGCAACTTCGTTACGCCGCCAGGCGAGTGGTAGTTACCGGCCTGCAAGATTGCTGGCTGACGAGCGACCAGCGGTCAGGCCAGGACGACGCTAAAACGCACGCATGCCTCGTGACGCCACCTGAGGTGGGAGGCGAGTGGTGAACTAGCGGCAGAGAGCTCTGGGACACGGACTTGGACGGACGCATGATGAGAGAAAGGCGTTGTGTGGTTTTCTGTGCTGAAAGTCGAGTGTCTGAACATCTTGAGAGTTAGACTTGTGAGCTGTATGGTAGATGTAAGTGCATTGAAGTATTACATATATATTGTTGTGATCATCGTTCTGTATTTGATATGTGAATAAATCCATTGAACGGTGTGTCGTTGAGTCTTACGCCAAATCACGTTGTACTTGTACTGTCTCACATGTGTTAGGTTAGCGAGCCAAGTTTAAGACCCTGACATGTGTGGACGTGGTGGCACTCGTCCGGCTTTGAAATGAACGTGTTTATGTGATTAACGATTTAAAACTAGAGTTTGTGAACTTAAAATTTTTGTCAAACTTTATAATAGATGTAAATGTGATCGTGGAAGGCTCATTTTGATAATTTACTACATTGTTTAAACATGTGTAAGACTATTTGTAAACGTACAGTGCATACATATTGTTTGATCTTGTAAGCGTGTAAAACATTTGTGATTTGTGAAACTTGTCACCGTTTTGACCTTGTCGACATTGTGATCTTGTCGCCATTTTGACCTTGTCGCCATCTTGTAAACTTGATGTCTATGTCCTTACTGAATGTCATCTTGATGTAAGTGATGTGTCATCGATGTTGTAGAGTGTTGAGATACATGTAGATTGTCTTTGTGCATTGAGTTGTGGAAAGCAGAAAGTTTTCGAAAGAAAGTGACTTGTGTTTTGAAAAAAAAATTGTTGACAGACAAACTTACGACCAACAATTACACTCAACGCCATACAAACCTAATCAATACTTAGTGACAAGCAGGCACACACCAACAAATAGACGCTAATTTATTTTCCTCCAAAAACAAAGCAGGTTTTCCGTACCATCCGAAACCTTGCCGTAGAGGTCATTTGTGTTTCGAAGTAGCGACCCTACAGTTCCTAGCCCGATTTCCAACCATTCTTCACCGCATTTAAGTACACTTAAGTATATTTTTCTTTTCATATACTTTAAGGATGCAATTTTAGGCACATATTGTCAATAGAAGTCAATTGTAAATTGTTCATTACTAACCACTTATAACATATTTTGTGTGGCTGGTATTTCATTGACATTTTTCATCATGTCTTCATTATTTGATTTCATCGATATGGGGATAAAATTACAGTTGACAGGTGATGAATTAACAAAGTGGAGTGAGAAGAAATACTCTGAATACCTACTAGTACAGGAGAAAGCTAATGAACGCGAAGAAAGAGCAGCTGAAAGAGCCGCCAAGCAAGCTCAGATAGATAGTGAACTTAAGAAAGCTGAAGTAGATAGTGCACTAAAAAAAGGCCGAGATCGAAAAAGAAACAGAGCTGAAGAAGGCAGAAATAGCAGCTCAGAGTAAGAGAGAAGAACTGGAGTTACAGTTGAAAATGAAACAACTTGACACTGAGACTGCCATTAACAAAGAGTCTAAGAAATCTGAGAGACTGGAGAAAGAAAACCAGTACAAGAAATATCAAGGGATTGTACGTAATTATACCTCGGGTGACTGCATCGCAGCCTTTACCCAAAATTTTGAAACTTTAATGGAACATTACCAAGTTCCACTGTCTGAATGGAATATTGTTTATATGAGGAGTTTATCAGGGGAACCTCTTAAAGTCATTGAGACCATCCCCAAAGACCTCAGAAAAGATTACCATTATCTGAAATCTAAGATTATGGCACATTTTATGTTAGATGAGGCAGGTTACAGAGAACAATTCAGTAAGTTGAGCCCAAAACCGACTCAAACGTTCTCTGATTACCTCTGCTTAGTCCGAGATATATTTACCAAATGGACTTCAGCAGCTAAAATTGACAAAAATTATCAGAGACTAGAAGATCTGATCATTAGAGATAAAATCATTTCATCCATTCCATCAGCATTTTCAAAATTTTTGCAAGAGAACGAATGCACTAGTGTAGATGAGATTGAGAGACGTGGTTCGGCGTATTACACAGCTAACAAACATTGCTTTGCCACTGAAGCTACTGACATTAATTTTGTAGCAGCGGCTAACTATGACAAACCCTACAGTAGGCAGAAACCTCATAGGCCTACCTCTGAGAAATTTAATCACTGTAATTATTGTAAATTTTCACATCATCAGAATGAAATGTGCGATAAGCACCCAGGATACCATACTTACCTACTAAACATGGTAAACAGACAAGATAAGGAGCGTAAATCCTTCAGAAGTTTGCGTAAATGTTTCCTCTGTAAGGCGTACGGACACCATCGGAAAGATTGTAAAGGTAGGCAAATGACCAACAAAGCAAATGCCGCCTTGTTTGACAGTTCGGCGTCAGATGAAGAACAGCCAGAGAAACATCCTGTGAACTCAGCACAGGCTTTTGACATATTTAGCGCAAATAAATGCTCTGTTTGTAACACCTTTTATGAAGATGGTATTTTAACATGCGGTCATGCCATCCCTATTGCCAATGAAGAAGCTAATTTGGTAGTAGATTCAAAAGGCAAGATAATCGTCCATCACGGATATGTGAATGGCAAGTCTGCTACAGTCCTTCGTGACACAGGCAGTTCACTCATTGGTCTGAAGAGAACGTTCATAATGCCTACAGATTATACCGGCAGGCACGTAACATGCAGAACATTCTCAGGCAATATTGAGAAATACCCATTAGCATGGGCATATATTGAAACACCTTTCCTCACTGGGAAAGTAAAGTGCGCTGCATTAACAAACCCAGTGTGTGATGTAATTATTGGAAATTTACCAGAGGTGAATGATAAACCTCATGACATAACATCTATGTGTATTGATGATAACATAACATCACCACCTAATGTCATCATTGAAAATGTCACACCACCTATTGAATGTATGGTAGCTAATGTAGCACTAAGTTCTCATGACATCATTGATAACATTGTTCCATCACCATCTGATATCATTGAATGTGTGAACGCAGTAACTAGATCTACTGCTAGAGTGCAAGATGAAAGTCATCAAACTGAGGCTATACAAATGCTTAGCCCAGTATCACTACCTACTAACACCATGAAGGAAACGTTTGTAACAGCTCAAAAAGCTGATCCTTCATTATCAAAATACTTTAATCTGATCGGCCAAAAGCCAAAGGTAACCAAGAATGCAAAATGGCATTTTGCTATGAAAAATGATATACTCACCAGGTATTATACCAGATG
Source organism: Cepaea hortensis (assembly GCA_963921405.1). NCBI lineage: Eukaryota > Metazoa > Mollusca > Gastropoda > Stylommatophora > Helicidae > Cepaea > Cepaea hortensis. The sequence continues at coordinate 218,541,314 of OY992877.1, forward strand.
TGACAATACAACAGAGCAAACTGTTTTGCCAACAAATTATCGCAAGCAAGCCTTACATCTTGCCCACGATATACCTCTTGCAGGGCATATGGCATACGTTAAGACCAGAGCAAGGTTACTGACACAGTTTCATTGGCCCAAATTTTGCAATGACATTAAAGAATATTGCAGAAGTTGTGACACCTGCCAGAAACTGGTAAAAAAAAGGTAAACACCCACAGGCAAAGTTGCAAGTTACTGACTTAGCCAGTCGACCTTTTGAAAAACTATCTGTCGACATAGTGGGCCCTCTTAATCATACAACAACTAGAGGGAATAAATATATTCTAACTGTCATTGATCAATGTAGTCGCTGGCAAGAAGCTATTCCGCTAAAGAACATTACTGCCAATGATATAATGGAAGTGTTCTTCCATATTTTTTCTCGGATAGGTTTTCCAGATACTATCCAATCTGATAGGGGCACTCAGTTTATTGCCGCATCTACCCAAGCTTTCACCAAAATGTTGGGAGTGAAGCAATGTTTCAATTCCCCGTACCATCCTCACTCTAGTGGAGTAATAGAAAAATTTAACGGGGATCTAAAGCACATGCTTGCAAAAGTAACGCAAGAGCACCCCAATAACTGGGATGTATATCTACCAGCTATTCTTTTTGCTTATCGCGAGGTACCTCATTCTAGTACCGGTTGCTCTCCTTTTGAACTTATCTATGGTGCCAAACCACGTGGCCCATTGACCATTTATCACCAAATGTTAACTGACTCTACTAAAGTACTTAAACCCATATCATCATACGTATATGTTACATCATTGCGTGAAAGAATCATCAAATCTTGTGTTATTGCAAAGAATGCACTAAAATTATCTGGTGCTACTTATAGACAGTATGCGGACAAAGGTAACAGGACAATAACGTTGACACCTGGACAGGGCGTTCTTCTTCTACTACCTAGTGACAGACACTTATTGACTGATTCTTGGCAGGGACCTTTTAAAGTGACGAGACAGATTTCACCTGTAGATTACGAAATCCAAATAAAAGACAAACACAAAATATTTCACATAAATATGCTAAGACCATACCACAACAGAGACAACGAACAAGACGATACGACAGCTTGTACAGTGATAATAGATCACGAAGACGACGATGTTAGTGACGAGATTCCAACACCTGCATTAGACACGACAAACTGCTTGAAGGAGATCAAAATCAACCCAAAGTTAACTCAAGCAGAGACAAACAGTTGCAAACAGCTTATACAACAGTACAACACCATCTTTTCCAACAACCCAGGACAAACAGAATTAGTACAGCATCATATCACACTCACATCAAACACACCCATAAGATGCAGACCATACACCATTCCATTACATTACAAAGAACACCTACATCAGGAGATCATCAACTTAGAGAAAAACAACATCATAAGACGATCCCAATCAGACTTTTCATCACCAATGGTCATTGTACGCAAAAAGGACAATACAATAAGACTGTGTATCGACTATCGAAAGCTCAATAAAATAACTGTTCTAGATCTTGAGCCAATGGCTAACTCTGACGATCTTTTGACAGAACTGACAGACGCTAGGTTCTTTACGAAGATAGATATGACGAAAGAATATTGGCAAATAGCAGTAGACGAACAGAGCAGACATCTGACAGCATTTGCCACACCTTGGGGACTGTACGAATGGTGCAAACTTCCATTTGGGCTAGTCAATGCCCCAGCCACATTCGTACGTATGACACGACTTCTCCTAGTAGACATTCCTAACATAATCTGCTATATCGACGATATCTGTGTTCACACAGAGACAATGACAGAGCACATTAAGACGTTAGAACAGACATTTGAACGTATTAGACAGCACGGACTGACGGTAAAGCCTGCGAAAGTAGACATAGCCTACCAGGAAATATCCTTCTTGGGGTACAAAATATCCAATGGCTTTGTCATGGCAGACGATAACATTGTGTACAAGATACTAAAACTCTCACTTCCGACCACAAAAAAACAAGTCAGAAGTTTGTTGGGACTGATAAACTATTACCGGCAGTTCATTCCTGATTTTTCCGAACTGACCGAAGTGTTTACTAATTTACTAACAAAAGATAAACCAGAGAAAATTGTAAACAATGAATGCCTAAAAATTACATTCCATAAAGTACTAGCATGTTTTTCTGATAACAGTTTAAATAATCTCATCCTGAAATTGCCCAATCTCCATTTACCTTTCAGATTGCGTACAGATGCTAGCTCCGTGGCGATTGGAGCAGTATTGTTGCAAGAGTACATTAACATCCTCCATCCCGTGTACTTCGTATCCAGGAAACTAAAGCCCAGAGAACGGGCGTGGTCTATACCTCAATTGGAAGCCCTAGCTTTAGTGGTGGGCATAACAAAATTGTCCAGATTTCTTCTAGGACGCCATTTCATCGTGGAATCTGACAGCAGCCCGTTACGATTTATAAATTCAGGTGTACCTTCAAACCATATGGTAGCGCGCTGGTCTCTTAAACTTCAAGATTATAGCTTTGAGGTTCGACATATCCCAGGCAGATCCAATTCAATTGCCGATCTTTTGTCCCGTTGTCCGACCGACCCAGTAAGCACCAATGTCTGAGTGCAGTGTGTACAAATACACTCAGACCGACACAGCCATTTATAAGTGAATAATTTTTTCCATTCACGAAAAGCTGTGTAATGTCTACAATAATGTGATAGGGGTTACTCCCATTATATATAGTGTTCTTATTTTACTAATTCATGTAGTGATTGTCGTGTATAACTGTGTAGTGTGTGGTAGAAAGCGAACTTTATTAATTGTATATACCAAGAACAAGAACAGTGTCACATTCGCTCAAAAACTTACCGTAAGCGAACTATCCAATTTGACAGTGACATCTGCGTGTGGAACATTCCAGGGATATTTTAAAGACGTGTGTGAACGTGTAAACTAAACATTGACAGCTACACCATTGCAGTGAACCGAAATCCATAATGTTCGGTAGTGAAACATCCAACACATGAACAGTCAATCGTAATCCAGAAGGTTTTGTAGTGAAACATCCAACACATGAACTGTGAGAACATTGTACTTTCCGTAACTACATCAGACCGGAACAAGTGTGTTCTGCAAGCTTAAACATCAGCTGATTTAGTGTTCGTGTGTACTTCCGGATTAGTTAGAAATTTAGAGCAAAATTAGCAGACGACAAATAAAAATTTAAATATCTATGACGATTCTAAAATCTTTAGGAATCAACAAACTTAAATACACGAATTGTGTGTTTATATATTTCTGTAGTGTAATCTTAGAATCATATCTTGATTAATGTATTCATATTACCGACTTTTTCTCGTTAATATGAATAAACTTCAAGCAATGACGCTAAGAAATAGAATAATGAATGTAAATTATTGTATTTCATTAATGTGAAAATTATTTCCCTTTCATTTATTTGTTATTACATCAATTCACAAAGGGCCATAATTTGAAATGTATATTCTAATGTGTTGTGTATAAATAGCCAAGTGTTGCCAGATTATTGACACAACAGGTAGCCATCTACTGGGCATGGCAGAGGGTTGCCGACATTGCAGACCAACACAAGAGCTACTGGCCAAATAAGGTCAGGGTTTGAGCGTTTTATGCGACTTGTAAACAGCCGCATTTCAGTCTAGCTAGATGGTTTTTGTTTCAAGAACCATATTATTACGTTTTTTTTTTTTTTGAATGCTGCGAGGTAGATGCGTGAAGCTGATACTACCGATCTGACTGGGTCATTAATGCAATTAAGGTAATCAGCCATCGAGAGGATGAAACCTGACATGTGTTAAAGGTTGAACACCACATGTCGTTGAATGCAACTTCCATTTCTTATATGTTTCTATGGCATATGTGTATATTTGTATGTTGATACCAATGTATATAACAATAGAAAGGTAGACTCTGACAAGGTTAGAATATTAACCCAGTATGTACATATATTATACATGAAAGATGACATCTTTCATGAATTTGCCGGGGGAGCGTGTCAGAGTCCAGAAAGGGTACAGTGATGCAGTGACATCGTTACGCCCGCCAGGCAACTTAGCTCCCAGCAGGGATGCAGCAACTTCGTTACGCCGCCAGGCGAGTGGTAGATACCGGCCTGCAAGATTGCTGGCTGACGAGCGACCAGCGGTCAGGCCAGGACGACGCTAAAACGCACGCATGCCTCGTGACGCCACCTGAGGTGGGAGGCGAGTGGCGAACTAGCGGCAGAGAGCTCTGGGACACGGACTTGGACGGACGCATGATGAGAGAAAGGCGTTGTGTGGTTTTCTGTGCTGAAAGTCGAGTGTCTGAACATCTTGAGAGTTAGACTTGTGAGCTGTATGGTAGATGTAAGTGCATTGAAGTATTACATATATATTGTTGTGATCATCGTTCTGTATTTGATATGTGAATAAATCCATTGAACGGTGTGTCGTTGAGTCTTACGTCAAATCACGTTGTACTTGTACTGTCTCACATGTGTTAGGTTAGCGAGCCAAGTTTAAGACCCTGACAGCTGTGTGTGGCTGACCTCAACTGAATGCACTGTGTGGCTGTTTGCAAGGGGATTCGTGTTCGCACTCGCAGTGTGAGCTCTCGGCTTGTGAGATTATAGTGGAGTGAAACTAATGGCATTCTAACAATATGTGTCAATACTTTATACACATCCATTATGTACATGGCATGCCTGGTGTCCTTAAGACATGGTGTGTCAGATTTGTATACCCTAAAATAAAAGAAACTAAGAGACAAGAATCTAGAGACATTCGAGTGTTTGTACCGGGGATGCTTTTCGATTTCTCCAGTGCTCCACTTCTCCGTGTCTACAGTGCTCCACTTCTCCGTGTCTCCAGTGCACCACTTCTCCGTGTCTCCAGTGCTTCACTTCTCTGTGTCTCCAGTGCTCCACTTCTCCGTGTCTCCAGTGCTCCACTTCTCCGTGTCTCCAGTGCTCCACTTCTCCGTGTCTCCAGTGCTCCACTTCTCCGTGTCTCCAGTGCTCCACTTCATGACTCCAGTGCTCCACTTCTCCGTGTCTCCAGTGCTTCACTTCTCCGTGTCTCCAGTGCTTCACTTCTCCGTGTCTCCAGTGCTCCACTTCTACATGTTCCCACCACTCCATTGCTCTATTCTTGGAGCTCCAAAACAAGACATTATAAGACACACTTCACACCTGGCACTAGATGACCAAGCGGGACAGTGTGTTTCCTGGGTCAGTTAGAGCGACAGAATCAACGTCCACGTCTCTCATCATCATCAAGAGCCCTGCCAGCTGGCGTAGGCGAGCATGGCCCTTCGTCGATCTCAGTCTTTGGTGTTCTCGATCACTTCTGCTACCGGATCAACTATGCCACCGTCTCAATCCACCCAGCATCATTTCTCAGACAACAAACTATAAATTCAAAGCACTATATTCTCTTAGCAATTTTATTTAAACAGAGAAGTCACAAACAATAGAATGCGTGATTTATTACCTGGCATATTTCGTTGCATCTCGTCAGGTGCAAACTGCAGAAGTATATACTATATTAATTGATTATAATTATTGTCTCCTCTAGCACATCAAACTGTATTTATCAGTACAAGTGTGAGTACCAAGCAACGTACATATATAGAACAGAAAGGTCAGCATATCGAGTAGACGCATATTTACCAGTGTGTGTGTGGAAATGGGATTTAATCACCCTTCCGGAAACACCGTGCAGTCGACAGGTCATCTTTCATCATCTTTTACCTTGGGTCATAAAGTTCTCAAAGGAAAGACGTTTGGTATACTGCATTCGGCGAACAATAAACATTACTCAAATACACCGATGCCGTGGCAATTAGGCAACTAAAACCGGGGTTGTGCCGACAGAAGGATTTCACAGTGACTGAACGATTCCCGTGGGGATAACACGGCTCCACACAGTAGCAAGGGCGATGTGAGTGATGTTACCTCAGCTAAACTACGATTCTGTTATTGACTTCCATGGTATGTCACTCTACAGTATGCACCTGCCTAAATACAGCGACACATGCCAGGCAAACAATCGTGCAATCTATAGTGTGTGGTCTCTGTGTTTACAATAAATGGTTAGTTGCATGGTTCTATGTTAACTGTTGTGTGAAATGACTGCTGCGACATGCTTACTGTGTGACGTCTGGTACAGACAGTCTGTACTGTCTCAGTCAGGTCCAATCTTGGACATGTGACTGACTGACTGACTGCAATACAGAAATCTCTCATTCAGCCAGGGGTAGATAAACAGACAACAGATGTATATGTTGTGAAGAGAAGCCGGAGTGAGTGACCCAGTGCTGTTCCCTAACTCAGTCGTTTTACTGAAGAGAAGCCGGAGTGAGTGACCCAGTGCTGTTCCCTAACTCAGTCGTTTTACTGAAGAGAAGCCGGAGTGAGTGACCCAGTGCTGTTCCCTAACTCAGTCGTTTTACTGAAGAGAAGCCGGAGTGAGTGACCCAGTGCTGTTCCCTAACTCAGTCGTTTTACTGAAGAGAAGCCGGAGTGAGTGACCCAGTGCTGTTCCCTAACTCAGTCGTTTTACTGAAGAGAAGCCGGAGTGAGTGACCCAGTGCTGTTCCCTAACTCAGTCGTTTTACTGAAGAGAAGCCGGAGTAAGTGACCCAGGGCTGTTCCCTAACTCAGTCGTTTTACTGAAGAGAAGCCGGAGTGAGTGACCCAGTGCTGTTCCCTAACTCAGTCGTTTTACTGAAGAGAAGCCGGAGTAAGTGACCCAGGGCTGTTCCCTAACTCAGTCGTTTTACTGAAGAGAAGCCGGAGTGAGTGACCCAGTGCTGTTCCCTAACTCAGTCGTTTTACTGAACTGCCTCTGCTGTGTAATGCATGCATATTATTGATTGTTATAATTTGGATAACCAATATGATATGTATATATATATATATTGTCTTATATTTGCAAGAAACGGATAAACGGATATGTTGTTCTGTTTTTAAGATAGAAAGTATACAGGAAGACCCCGCTATACGTCGCTTGGGTTTACGTCGTTTCGCTATAACGTTGTCACAATGGGACATAACTTCACTTTACGTCGCTACGTTTCGCTATAACGTCGTCATCTGTGTTGCTATGCTCCGTTAACGTCGCCATTTTACATTTTGTGCAGTGCGTTTTCCCAGGATTTTATCGTGTAATCACCCACAATTATGAGTTCAAAGCGCACAGTAAGTGTTGATAGTGTGTTTGGTTGTAAGAGAACCAGAAAAGTGATACTCTTGAGGTGAAGTTAGATGTGTTATGTCGTTTTGAGGCTGGCGATCGGGCTGTTGATATCGGTAAAGTCTATGGTTTACCTCCAACTACGATAAGGACAATTTGTGCAGGTGCTGACAAAATCAAAGAGGGTGCTAAATACGTAACCCCTTTGAGTGCTTCCAAGATCATTCGTACCAGAAGTACTCTTATGGAGAACATGGAAGCACTATTGGCCGTTTGGATTGAAGACCAGAACCAACGGAATATGCCTATGAGCAAGATGGCTCAAAGATAAAGCAAAGTCTCTCTATGAAGATCTAGCTACGAAAGAGGGTGAGAGCAGTACTAGTAGTTCTGATGATAGTTTTGGAGCGAGTCGTGGTTTTAATTCCTCTACGTCCCAATAACTCTACCGCTCGCCCTCAAACCCACCTCTATTTAGCCAATAAATATCAACCACCATCAAAATAAACATTACATAATACACTGTATTTCATTTAATTCTATGGGAAATAGTGTTTCGCTATACGTCGTTTTACTTAAAGTCGCGTTTTCCAAGAACGTAACCCCGACGTTAACCGGGGCCTTCCTGTATTTGTGTTACTGAGTTTGTCAGTAGAACATATATTTGTGTTACTGAGTTTGCTTGTCGACAGAACATATATTTATCTTACTGAGTTTGTTTGTCGATAGAACATATTTATGTGTTACTGAGTTTGTTGATAGAACAAATATTTGTGCTACTGAGTTTGTCGATAGAACGTATATTTATATTACTGAGTTCGATTGTCGACTGCAAGTATAACATCTGCCTTCAGTTTTCTTTTCTTGTGTTTTGCATAGATTTCCCCCCTGAGTTATGCCCAATGAAGCTAATATAAAACATATTAATATAATATCTTCTTGCTATCTGGGGCAGTCACGCGCCACCTGGCACTCCGTGGAGATGACGCACTGCACGGACACCCACCCTCCATCAGAGAGGAAGGAGGTTTGAAGTTATACACACATTAGTGTTTGCCAGGGAGGTGAAGATTGCCAGTAATCAGCTGACAGATGCAGCAGAGATGGAAGACGGTGAAATCTGGCTCCCAGACACCGGCAGACTGAATGTTTCAGTTGATCTGCCACAGAGATTATGTCAAGTCTGTGATGTCATCTGCATGTATTGATTGCCAATGTTCTTGTTGCTTGAACCGCAGAGGTGGACAGTATACGCTTGATTGCTTCTGCTTGCAGTGCGACTCTGGGGAAGCGTCATCATCATCATAGGCCATCATCGTTATTGGCATCATTAACATGATCATCATAATCACCGTTATCATCATCACAACACAAATTATTATTGTTGTTATTAGCTGTAATGGTTCATGTTCTCAGTGCAGAACATGCTGAGAATATTAATTGGGCGTTCTGTAGAAGTAAACAAAGATCTACACCTTTGCTTTATTGACTACACAAAGGCTTTCCATAAAGTGAGACATGTCAACATGATGGAGATGTTTGAAGATCTACAAATTGATTGGAAAGACATTAGATTTGTAAAAAAAAAAAAAAAAAACATATATTGGAAACAACAAGCTGCCATAAAGATCGATAATGAAGTAGGTCAATATCAGCCTATTAAGAGAGGTGTGAGACAAGGATGTGTAATGTTCCCAGGTCTTTTTTCCCCTGTACATTGAAAATATTTTCAGAAATTTATAACAGAGGAATCACTACCGGGGAACGTAACATCAATAACATTAGTATGTAGGTCAGCATGGTCGAATGGATAAGAACGCATGTTTGTGTGCCGATGCCGAGGTCAGGGGTTCAACTCCTATACCGGACTATTGTCCTTGACTTGGGGACGTAAATCACGAGTACCTCTGAAGTCGGAGTAGGTTCGCGTGATGGCGAGGGACACTATTAATAGGAAAAGCTAATCCACAAGCACAAATTCAGTCTATTACTACTGGAAGTGGTGTGTATGGACTATGTTTCAGTTCAGAGCGAGTGAGCGCAAAAACAAACCAAATCAGATATGCGGATGATACAGTATTGATTGGATCTGCAACATTTAGTAGATGCGGATGATACAGTATTGATTGGATCTGCAACATTTAGTAGATGCGGATGATACAGTATTGATTGGATCTGCAACATTTAGTAGATGCGGATGATACAGTATTGATTGGATCTGCAACATTTAGTAGATGCGGATGATACAGTATTGATTGGATCTGCAACATTTAGTAGATGCGGATGATACAGTATTGATTGGATCTGCAACATTTAGTAGATGCGGATGATACAGTATTGATTGGATCTGCAACATTTCTTAGATGCGGATGATACAGTATTGATTGGATCTGCAACATTTAGTAGATGCGGATGATACAGTATTGATTGGATCTGCAACATTTAGTAGATGCGGATGATACAGTATTGATTGGATCTGCAACATTTAGTAGATGCGGATGATACAGTATTGATTGGATCTGCAACATTTAGTAGATGCGGATGATACAGTATTGATTGGATCTGCAACATTTAGTAGATGCCGTTGATACAGTATTGATTGGATCTGCAACATTTAGTAGATGCCGTTGATACAGTATTGATTGGATCTGCAACATTTAGTAGATGCCGTTGATACAGTATTGATTGGATCTGCAACATTTAGTAGATGCCGTTGATACAGTATTGATTGGATCTGCAACATTTAGTAGATGCCGTTGTTGCACACAGTGAACAACTTGGGTTAGAATTACAAAATAATTTTTACATTTTTAAATTTAAATTTAAATTACAAATTTAAAAAAAAAAAGACACAGATTACGGTCGTCACTGGGAAGAAAGAAACACAACAATGTAATATACGGGTAAATAGGAATATTATTAGACAAGTGAATCGGTACAATAATCTCGAAACAGTCATAACACCTGATTTTATTTTATTTTATTTATTTTTTTTTTTTTTTTTTGGGGGGGGGGGGGGTGTGAAGGGTGCCTTGAAGAGATAAGAACTAGAATCGCTATGGCGAAGGTAGCCTTTTGCAACATGGAAAACATTCTGACTAATAACAAGATGTCAAGTGCAACTTGATAAAGAGTGTTGACGTGCTATATAGAACCTGTATTATATTATTATCATATTTTTATGGATGTGAAATGCAATGCTTGCTTTCTTGCTTGTTTGCTTGCTGGCTTGCTTGCTTGTGTTTGCTGGCTGTGAACTCCAGCGTGAAGTCCTGTATATCGGATGAAGACATCCTGTTGTCCAACACCAGTGTGATGTCATACAGGACTGAGGTTTGCGTGAGTACCCGTTGTCCCATGTCTGGCTTATTGGTGTGCAGACTGGTGGTTACTCGCCTGCATGGACAGAGAGAAAAACAAATGAGCAAGTCCTACAAGAAGCTGAGGAACACCGTCAGAAAGACGTAGAGAGTCAATATATTTTGGGCACGTTATGAGAAGAGATAAACTAGAGAACGTAATGAAAACTGGCAAGGTTGAGAGGAAAGGAACAAGGGGAAGGCTCAGAAGTAAATACCTGGATATCTTGACCACGTGGTATGGTCGTGACAAGGTCGCAGGGCCGATCAAAGACTTTAGTGGTCCTGTGAGATAGCGAAACATGAACGTTCACGCTTACTGGCATGGCGCATGATGCTGATGATAGGGGGATAGTAGACAGTAAGATGGTTATATGAGGAGATATCAGACAGTGAGATAGTCCTTAGGGAAACTGCAACAACAACAAAAACAGTAAGGTAACCCTGAAGGGAGATAGCAGACAGTAAGATAATCCTATGGGGAGACAGCAGACAATAAGATAATCCTATGGTGGATAAATTGCAGACAGTTGGATAACCCTATGGGGAGATAGCAGACATTAGCTTAGTTCTGTGGCGATAGCCAGAGTAAGATATATATGTGTGTGTGTGTGTGTGTGTGTGTGTGTGTGTGTGTGTGTGCGTGCGTGCGTGTGTGTGTGTGTGTGTGTGGAGAGAAAGAGAGCGAGAGAAAGAGACAGCAACATCCCCTGCACATTCTCTGTGGCTAGCTCATGCCTACGTGCCCAATGACCAGTCACTTCAACATATTTTCCTGGTGACTGTTGACGTCTAGTACTAATTGTCATATATGTCTGTCTGTCTGTCTGTCTGTGTCTGTCTGTCTACCTCTGTGTCTAGAAGTCAGTCTTTCTAATTATCTGATATATCAATCGTCTGTATGACTATCATTTTCTGTATTATGTGTATCTGTATGTCTGTCTAACTGTCTGTCTTATCTAATGTATAAAGACGAAAGTTTACATGTAAAGCTAATGATCTTGATATTTCTTTTTGTTTGGTAGATCATGGAGGACTGGAAGTACGTGGCCATGGTTCTAGACCGGCTGTTCCTCTGGATCTTCACCACCGCCTGTGTGGTGGGAACCTTTGGCATCATCCTGCAAGCTCCGACACTCTACGACGAGAGACTGCCCCTGATCCCCAACCCCAAGGAAGGCTGTAACTCCACATTCACGCCTAGATAGCACCATACAGCACGTACAGACCTCGAGAAACTGATGGAGTCGGTGTGGCAGATAGAGAGAAGGGTGGAGTGAGTGTGAGCTTAAGAGTGTGTGTCTGTGTAAAGGAGAATGTATGAGAAATAAGACATTTACGACAGAGAACTAGAGACACTGAAATGTATGATGAGACAGAGAGAGGCAGAAAGTGTGAGAGAGGGGGAGGGAGACTGAGCATTTACACACAAGATTAACAAACTGAGTTGTACATGTATGTTCAATTATGACTGCGTTGATACAAGCTTACAATGGTATTCCTGTACCACCCCGAAGTCAGTGTTATTAGCATCACGCTGTCCACATTAATCCTTATTCTCTGCTGTATTCAAAGTCACGTAGCTAGCAATCGAGTCAACCATGAAATGCTCACTCACTTCATGAAGACTCCGAACACTATACTCTCTCGATCTCGAGGATGCGTACAGTAGAGTTAGATATGATATTTTGATGACCGCACTTAAGGAGAAGGGGGTCAATCCCTGGTTGGTGAACTGGATAGCAGCCGTCCTGCATTCTCGTCGGGTTGCTCTCCGGCTGGGTGCATGGACCTCAGAGCAATAATAACAATAACATGGCAACAGAACAAAGACAAATGAAGTGGGACAATATCCTCCTATTAAGAGAGGTGTGAGGCAGGGATGTGTATTGTCTCCAGATCTTTTTTCCCTGTACAGTGAAAGTATTTTCAGAAATGTAGAAGATAAACATTGAATCAGCATTGGAGGACGAAACATCAATAACATTAGATATGCAGATGATACAGTCTTGGTTGCAGACAATGCACAGAACCTGCAACAATTAGTAGATGCGGTTGTTGTACACAGTGAACAACTGGGATTAGAATTAAATTGTAAAAAGACACAGATTATGGTCGTCACTACGAAGAACGAAATACCACAATGTAATATACAAGTAAATGGGAATATTCTTCAACAAGTGAATCGATACAATTATCTCGGAACAGTCATGACATCTGATGGGAGATGCCTTGTAGAGATTAGAACAAGAATCGCCATGGCGAAAGTAGCCTTTAGCAAGATGAAAACCATACTTACCAATAAAAAGATGTCAATTGAAACAAGGAAAAGAGTGTTGAGGTGCTACATAGAGCCTGTTCTTTTGTATGGATGTGAAACTTGGACTTGAGCAGTCAAGCTGAAAAGCATCTGATGGCTGCATAAATGTGGTTTCTGAGGAAAATGCAAAGAATACTATGGACAGACAGAAAAACCAATGACCAAGTACTACAGGAGACAAATGAAAATCGTAAACTGATTAGAGAAATTAGACGTAGACAGTCTAAATTGTTTGGACATGTTATGAGAAGAAATGGATTGGAGAACTTAGTGACAACTGGCAAGATGGAAGGGAACAGAATGAACGAACGAACGAACGAACAAACTTTATTTTTAAAGGGTTAAAAATTGGGTACCTCACTGTATCATCATATCCATACCATGCATAAGTGTTCTATAACACCCATACATACATAATGCTTTATATAAATTATTATATTGCTGTTGTCTGACAGATGATTTGGAGAACCAGTTATCTGTTTCAGCAATAAGGAATTCCAAATTCCTTGGTACACATTCTGATGAGGTGTATGATAACGCTAGCTGCAAGGAATGGCATGCACATTTTATGAGGATTAAAGATGGGATATCTTCCTTCAATTTTGCATGAATGCCATGGTTAATACAAACCATTACCGATGCATTATCGGTTCCAATGGCAGCCTTCAAGTTTAAATGTTTACTGACCAAAAGCTTCTTCAGTGCGTGAACTATACTTTCTGCATCATTCTCTTCCAAGTGAACTAGTCCAAGAACTATAGAAACTAGTTTATCTTTGCTGTTGCTATAATATATAACCCATGTACCAAGCACTTTCAGAACCGACATGTCATTCGATTCGTCTAATAATAAACTATATTTGTTTGTAGAAATGTCACTGATCAATTCTTCAAAGTGCGAAAACAAAGTACTTCTAATCATATTTGTACACTTGCTGCGGTTCATTTTCACGTCCATTAGCACTTTACTGTCAGAAATAGTGTTTTTAAACAAATCAATCAAATGGTCACAGTTCACGATTGCACAATGACAAGTTAAAAATAATGCAACAGATCCTTCAAATTTTGATGATTCATTACTCTGTATAGTTCTGAAAACAAATGTCAACGGTGGCATATCCCTAAATGACATTGCATTTTTATGTTTTTTAGTCTCTGCATGTTTCTTCAAGTCTTGTATTTTCGCTTTCATTTCGCACTTGCAGTTCTTACAACGAGCCTAAGTCGCATCTCCATGAATTGACATCATCCAATCTTTAATTATATCATCCTGCAGCCACTCTTTCCGAAATTTTTGTTCATATTGCTTTACTTTTGGCATGTTGAAAGATTTGTTCAAAGTGGAAGACACGTGTGAAGGTGAGCAATTATTAAAACATCACATTAACAAGAATCCCAAAGTCGGCATCACAGCAATAATTCGCAACACGGTGAGTTTACAGTTCAAATAATGTTATTATAATTTATGCGCCCTTTTACTCATTACCGGGGGGTTGACAGATTGTTGAGCGTTGACCCAAGTCAGTTCAAAGTTTAAATAATGGCGGTTACCATAATTTACGCTCGTCCAGACCAAACATAAAATGGGTAAATGCAACGAAAGAAAAGTAAAATCTAGAAAGTATTCAAAATATCCGACTCCAAATGAAAAGTATCTAGAATTGCATCCAGCATCCAAACGTCAGAAAACGGTATCCAGGCGCCGGCAAAAACCTCTAGATCTGGATATACAATATCTAGAATGGCAACCATGGTAGAGAGGACTCATTTAATAGGCCAGGTTGTCTATCAGTGATTTTCCACGTCAGACACTGTGGCTTTCTATACCAAAGCCCAGTCTCCCACGTGTCTTGTCATGTTTCCGCTACTTCAGTCCAGTCTCCCACGTGTCTTGTCATGTTTCCGCTACTTCAGCCCAGTCTCCCACGTGTCTTGTCATGTTTCCGCTACTTCAGCCCAGTCTCCTACGTGTCTTGTCATGTTTCCGCTACTTCAGCCCAGTCTCCCACGTGTCTTGTCATGTTTCCGCTACTTCAGCCCAGTCTCCCACGTGTCTTGTCATGTTTCCGCTACTTCAGCCCAGTCTCCCACGTGTCTTGTCATGTTTCCGCTACTTCAGCCCAGTCTCCCATATGTTTCGCCATGTGGTACAACTATGACACAACTGAAGTAAATGTGAATGTTGTACAACCATGACATAACTGAAGTAAATGTGAATGTTGTACAGTCATGACATAACTGAAGTAAATGTGAATGTGGTACAGTCATGACATAACTGAAGTAAATGTGAATGTTGTACAGTCATGACATAACTGAAGTATATGTGAATGTTGTACAGTCATGACATAACTGAAGTAAATGTGAATGTTTTATAACCATGACATAACTGAAGTAAATGTGAATGTGGTACAGTCATGACATAACTGAAGTAAATGTGAATGTTGTACAACCATGACATAACTGAAGTAAATGTGAATGTTGTACAGTCATGACATAACTGAAGTAAATGTGAATGTGGTACAGTCATGACATAACTGAAGTAAATGTGAATGTTGCACAGTCATGACATAACTGAAGTAAATGTGAATGTTGTACAGTCATGACATAACTGAAGTAAATGTGAATGTTGTACAGTCATGACATAACTGAAGTATATGTGAATGTTGTACAGTCATGACATAACTGAAGTAAATGTGAATGTTTCATAACCATGCCATAACTGAAGTAAATGTGAATGTGGTACAGTCATGACATAACTGAAGTATATGTGAATGTTGTACAGTCATGACATAACTGAAGTAAATGTGAATGTTGTACAACCATGACATAAGTGAAGTAAATGTGAATGTTTCATAACCATGACATAACTGAAGTAAATGTGAATGTGGTACAGTCATGACATAACTGAAGTAAATGTGAATGTGGTACAGTCATGACATAACTGAAGTAAATGTGAATGTTGTACAACCATGACATAACTGAAGTAAATGTGAATGTTTCATAACCATGACATAACTGAAGTAAATGTGAATGTTTCATAACCATGACATAACTGAAGTATATGTGAATGTGGTACAACCATGACATAACTGAAGTAAATGTGAATGTTGTACAACCATGACATAACTGAAGTAAATGTGAATGTTGTACAACCATGACATAACTGAAGTAAATGTGAATGTTGTACAGTCATGACATAACTGAAGTAAATGTGAATGTGGTACAGTCATGACATAACTGAAGTAAATGTGAATGTTGTACAACCATGACATAACTGAAATAAATGTGAATGTTGTACAACCATGACATAACTTAAGTAAATGTGAATGTGGTACAGTCATGACATAACTGAAGTAAATGTGAATGTTGTACAACCATGACATAACTGAAATAAATGTGAATGTTGTACAACCATGACATAACTGAAGTAAATGTGAATGTTGTACAGTCATGACATAACTGAAGTAAATGTGAATGTTGTACAGTCATGACATAACTGAAATAAATGTGAATGTTGTACAACCATGACATAACTGAAATAAATGTGAATGTTGTACAACCATGACATAACTGAAATAAATGTGAATGTTGTACAACCATGACATAACTTAAGTAAATGTGAATGTGGTACAGTCATGACATAACTGAAGTAAATGTGAATGTTGTACAACCATGACATAACTGAAATAAATGTGAATGTTGTACAACCATGACATAACTGAAGTAAATGTGAATGTTGTACAGTCATGACATAACTGAAGTAAATGTGAATGTTGTACAGTCATGACATAACTGAAATAAATGTGAATGTTGTACAACCATGACATAACTGAAATAAATGTGAATGTTGTACAACCATGACATAACTGAAATAAATGTGAATGTTGTACAGTCAGGACATAACTGAAATAAATGTGAATGTGGTACAGTCATGACATAACTGAAGTAAATGTGAATGTTTCATAACCATGACATAACTGAAGTAAATGTGAATGTTGTACAGCAATGACACAAATATGAATGACATGGTCAAGCGAGTTACGCAAGCCTGACAGCGGTGAGACAGTAAATGTGATTGTTGTCCTCCGTAGAATGACTTAATGAAATGTGATTTTTGTCATTCATGACATATTTAAGTTAAAGTGAATGTTTGTGATCATGAAATGTATAAGAATTGTTTATGTGAATAAATGATTGTTGTGAGATGGTGAAGTGAAACTGTACACCTCATGCCATGCTGAATGTGACTGTCAGAGTAATATCTCCAGTGTAAGAACGTGAACTGTTTTCATGATACTGATTAGAGAGCTTTGAATAGACTTTTCGTACATTTATTGTTTCTTCCTGTGGCGTAGTAATGTTTGCTAATTAGTTTGTGTGTCTGTTTGTTTGCTTGTGTGTATGTGTGTGTGTGTGTGTGTGTGTGTGTGTGTGCGTGCTTGCGTGTGTGTGTGTGTGTGTGTGTGTGTGTGTGTGTGTGTGCGTGCTTGTGTGTGTGTGTGTGTGTGTGTGTGTGTGTGTGTGCGTGCTTGCGTGTGTGTGAGTTAGTTAGTTAGTTTAGATGGTTGTTTCCATACTTTTTGTCTGGTGTCTATCTATCTATCTATCTATCTATCTATCTATCTATCTATCTATATAGATAGCTCTTCACGCTCTTACCAAGAAAATAGCACAAAAAGTTTACCAACTTGCTAAAATTCAGCACTTCCTGGACGGAAAACACACGAAAAATATTCTATACATGCTATATCCAATCACATCTCGATTACTGTTCCACAGTTTGGGATGGTTGCCCTAAATCTAATTTAAAACGACTATGTTCTCTACAAAACCGCGCTATTCGTCTGGTTTCTGGCATAAAGCACGTTGAAAGTAATAATTTGTACAGTCATCTAAGACTTCTACCACTACAAAAGCGCTTCCTTTTCAACAAAGCCAAATTAGTGAATAAAATTATATCTCAAAATACCCCAGAGTATCTTCTGCCGCTGATTCAATCTAATGCAATGAACAGCAAGCGCCTAAATTTGTTACATGTCTCAAAGCCTAGATTGGACCTATACAAAACATGTTTTGCCTATTCTGGTGCTCACTTATGGAATCATCTGCCTCCAGATCTGAAAACTCCAATGAGTCCCTACACATTTAACCGAAAACTCTTTCAATACTTAATCCATACCGACTATATGCCACCATAATTCATTTACTGGTATAATTGTTCAGTATAATTGTTCATTATAATTGTTCACTATATATGTGTGTGCGTGTGGGAGCGAGAGAGAGAGAGAGAGAGAGAGAGAGAGAGAGAGAGAGAGAGAGAGTGGGTGTCAGAGAGAGGGAGAGAGTGAATGCGTGTGTGCATGCGTGTGTGTGGGGAGAGTGATTGTGTCAGTGCATGCATTCATACGTGTGTGAGTGAGTGAGGGAGTGTGTGCGTGCGTGCATGCGTTCATGTGTACGTGTATGTGTGAGAGAGTGTGATTGAGTGAGTGTGTGTGTGTGTGTGTGTAGGATTGTGTGTTAGAGAGTGAGACAGTGGGAGAGTTGATGTGTTAGTGTGTGTGTGTGAGCGCGCGCATGCGTGTGAGTGTGTGTATATGAAAGAATACAGAGAGAGAGAGAGAGAGAGAGAGAGAGAGAGAGCTGAGCAGATGCATGTCATGTAACACGCATGTTATGTAACACGCGAATCCATATGTTTGTGTATTCTCATCTGTCATATTATAAGTTAAATACCATTTGATTTTATCATGTATAATCTAAACTTATGTTCATTACTGTAGTTTGAGTGAGAGAGTGAGTGAGTGTGAATGAGAGACAGAATGAGTGAGCGTGAGAGTAAATGAGTGAGCGTGAGAGTGAATGAGTGAGAGTGAGAGTAAATGAGTGAGCGTGAGAGTGAATGAGCGAGCGGGAGAGTGAATGAGTGAGCGGGAGAGTGAATGATTGAGCGTGAGAGTGAATGAGTGAGCGGGAGAGTGAATGAGTGAGAGTGAATGAGTGAGCGGGAGAGTGAATGAGTGAGAGTGAATGAGTGAGCGTGAGGGTGAATGAGTGAACGGGAGAGTGAATGAGTGAGAGTGTCTGTGTGTGTGAGTGAATGAGTGAGAGTGAATGAGTGAGAGTGAATGAGTGAGCGTGAGAGTGAATGAGTGAGCGGGAGAGTGAATGAGTGAGCGGGAGAGTGAATGAGTGAGCGGGAGAGTGAATGAGTGAGCGGGAGAGTGAATGAGTGAGCGGGAGAGTGAATGAGTGAGCGTGAGAGTGAGCGGGAGAGTAAATGATTGAGCGGGAGAGTGAATGAGTGAGCGTGAGAGTGAATGAGTGAGCGTGAGAGTGAATGAGTGAGAGTGAATGAGTGAGAGTGAGAGTGAATGAGTGAGCGTGAGAGTGAATGAGTGAGCGTGAGAGTGAATGAGTGAGCGTGAGAGTGAATCAGTGATCGGGAGAGTGAATCAGTGAGCGGGAGAGTGAATGATTGAGCGTGAGAGTGAATGAGTGAGCGTGAGAGTAAATGAGTGAGTGTGAGAGTGAATGAGTGAGCGGCAGAGTGAATGATTGAGCGGGACAGTGAATGCGTGAGAGTGAATGAGTGAGAGTGAATGAGTGAGAGTGAATGATTGAACGGGAGAGTGAATGAGTGAGCGGGAGAGTGAATGAGTGAGCGGGAGAGTGAATGAGTGAGCGGGAGAGTGAATGAGTGAGCGTGAGAGTGAATGAGTGAGCGGGATAGTGAATGAGTGAGCGGGAGAGTGAATGAGTGAGCGGGAGAGTGAATGAGTGAGCGGGAGAGTGAATGAGTGAGCGTGAGAGCGAATGAGTGAGCGGGAGAGTGAATGAGTGAGCGGGAGAGTGAATGAGTGAGCGTGAGAGTGAATGAGTGAGCGGGATAGTGAATGAGTGAGCGGGAGAGTAAATGAGTGAGCGGGAGAATGAATGAGTGAGCGGGAGAGTGAATGAGTGAGCGTGAGAGTGAATGAGTGAGCGGGAGAGTGAATGAGTGAGCGGGAGAGTGAATGGGTGAGCGGGAGAGTGAATGAGTGAGCGGGAGAGTGAATGAGTGAGTGTGAGAGCGAATGAGTGAGCGTGAGAGTGAATGAGTGAGCGTGAGAGTGAATTAGTGAGAGTGAGAGTGAATGAGAGAGAAAGAGAGAGAGTGTGTGTGTGTGTGTGTGAGCGTACGCATGCGTGTGAGTGTGTGTGTATGAAAGAATACAGAGAGTGAGAGAGAGAGAGAGAGCTGAGCAGATGCATGTCATGTAACACGCTAATCCATATGTTTGTGTATTCTCATCTGTCATATTATAAGTTAAATACCATTTGATTTTATCATGTATAATCTAAACTTATGTTCATTACTGTAGTTTGAGTGAGAGAGTGAGTGAGTGTGAATGAGAGACAGAATGAGTGAGCGTAAGAGTGAATGAGTGAGCGTGAGAGTGAATGAGTGAGAGTGAGAGTGAATGAGTGAGCGTGAGAGTGAATGAGTGAGCGTGAGAGTGAATGAGTGAGCGGGAGAGTGAATGATTGAGCGTGAGAGTGAATGAGTGAGCGGGAGAGTGAATGAGTGAGAGTGGATGAGTGAGCGGGAGAGTGAATGAGTGAGCGTGAGGGTGAATGAGTGAGCGGGAGAGTGAATGAGTGAGCGTGAGAGCGAATGAGTGAGCTGGAGAGTGAATGAGTGAGAGTGTCTGTGTGTGGGAGTGAATGAGTGAGCATAAGAGTGAATGAGTGAGCATGAGAGTGAATGAGTGAGCGGGAGAGTGAATGAGTGAGCGTGAGAGCGAATGAGTGAGCTTGAGAGTGAATGAGTGAGCGTGAGAGTGAATTAGTGAGAGTGAGAGTGAATGAGAGAGAAAGAGAGAGAGAGTGTGTGTGTGTGTGAGCGTACGCATGCGTGTGAGTGTGTGTGTATGAAAGAATACAGAGAGAGAGAGAGTGAGAGAGAGAGAGAGAGAGCTGAGCAGATGCATATCATGTAACACGCGAATCCATATGTTTGTGTATTCTCATCTGTCATATTATAAGTTAAATACCATTTGATTTTATCATGTATAATCTAAACTTATGTTCATTACTGTAGTTTGAGTGAGAGAGTGAGTGAGTGTGAATGAGAGACAGAATGAGTAAGCGTGGGAGTGAATGAGTGAGCGTGAGAGTGAATGAGTGAGAGTGAGAGTGAATGAGTGAGAGTGAATGAGTGAGCGTGAGAGTGAATGAGTGAGCGGGAGAGTGAATGATTGAGCGTGAGAGTGAATGAGTGAGCGGGAGAGTGAATGAGTGAGAGTGGATGAGTGAGCGGGAGAGTGAATGAGTGAGCGTGAGGGTGAATGAGTGAGCGGGAGAGTGAATGAGTGAGCGTGAGAGCGAATGAGTGAGCTGGAGAGTGAATGAGTGAGAGTGTCTGTGTGTGGGAGTGAATGAGTGAGCGTAAGAGTGAATGAGTGAGCATGAGAGTGAATGAGTGAGCGGGAGAGTGAATGAGTGAGCGTGAGAGTGAATGAGTGAGCGGGAGAGTGAATGAGTGAGCGGGAGAGTGAATTAGTGAGAGTGAATGATTGAGCGGGAGAGTGAATTAGTGAGAGTTAATGATTGAGCGGGAGAGTGAATGAGTGAGCGTGAGAGTGAATGAGTGAGCGTGAGAGTGAATGAGTGAGCGTGAGAGTGATTGAGTGAGAGTGAATGAGTGAGAATGAATGAGTGAGCGTGAGAAGGAATGAGTGAGCGTGAGAGTGAATGATTGAGCGTGAGAGTGAATGAGTGAGCGTGAGAGTGAATGAGTGAGCGGCAGAGTGAATGAGTGAGCGGCAGAGTGAATGAGTGAGCGGGACAGTGAATGAGTGAGCGTGAGAGTGAATGAGTGAGCGGGAGAGTGAATGATTGAACGGGAGAGTGAATGAGTGAGCGGGAGAGTGAATGAGTGAGCGGGAGAGTGAATGAGTGAGCGGGAGAGACAGAATGAGTGAGAGTGAATGAGTGAGCGGGAGAGTGAATGAGTGAGCGGGAGAGTGAATGAGTGAACGGGAGAGTGAATGAGTGAGCGGGAGAGTGAATGAGTGAGAGTGTGTGTGTGAGTGAATGAGTGAGAGTGAGAGTGAATGAGAGAGAGAGAGAGTGTGTGTGGTGTGTGTGTGTGTGTGTGTGTGGGACGCGCTGGCATCACTACTTTTACGTCACATACTTTTTATGTACACATTTTTCTCCATGTTTAGCCTTGTTTATATTTACAACATTCATTTCACAATGTTTATTTTTCTTCCTATGTAAATGTATAATGCTCTTGATGAACGAAAGACGAGTGATTGGAAGGGCCGAATGTAAGACGGGCCTGCGCGCCCAATTTGTGACCCTAATAAAGTTGATTTGATTTGATTTGATTTATCTATCTATCTATCTATCTATCTATCTATCTATCTATCTATCTATCTATCTATCTACCTATCTATCTACCTATCTATCTATCTATCTATCTATCTACCTATCTATCTATCTATCTATCTACCTATCTATCTATCTATCTATCTATCTATCTACCTATCTATCTACCTATCTATCTATCTATCTATCTATCTATCTATCTATCTACCTATCTATCTATCTATCTACCTATCTATCTATCTATCGAACCCCGAACATTGTGTCGGGGTGGGATGTGTGAGTGGGTGGAGGATGTGTGTGGGGTAGGGGTATTGTGATCGAGAGATGTTTGGTTGGGGGGGGGGGGTGTGGGTGCGTAGTGGAGAATGTATGCGTGAGTGAGTGTGTGTTGGTGGACGGGTAGGGAATGCGTGTGTGGGTGGGGAGAGGTGTGTGGTGTGTTGGTTGGGGATATTGTGTGGGTGAGGTATGTGTGTGTGGGTGGGAGATTTTTGTGTTTTGTTTTGTTTTTGTGTTGTGTGAGTGGGGGTATGTGGGGTGGATGGGTAAGGGTATCTGTGTGGGTGTGGGTGTGGATGGGAATATTGTGTGGTATCTGGGTGGGGGATATGTGTGTGGTGTGTAAGTGGGGATGTGTTGGTGAGGGATATGTGTGTGTGTGGTGCGTGGGTTGGGAATAGTGCATGATAGGAGGTGTATGTGATGTGCGGGTGGGGGATTGTGTGGTGGGGGATTAGGTTAAGGCATGTGTGGGTGGGTGGAAGTTGTATGTGTGGGTGGTGGGGTGTGTGTTAGTGGATTGGGGATGTATGGGTGGTTAGAGAGATGTGTGTGTGTGGGGTGGGGGTAGGGACATGTCAGTTGGTGGGGTTGTGTGTGTATGGTTTGGGAATGTGTGAGTGGATGTGCGATGTGTGGGTTGGTGGGGGATTGTGTGCATGGGTGGGGAATATGTTGTCGATGGAGATGTGGCTGGGGGATGGGTGGTTTGAGGTGTGGGTGGGGAGAGGATGTGTGGGGTAGTATGTGTATGTGGTTGGGCGTGGGATGTGTGGGTTGGTGGGGGAATGTTTGTGGGTGGCGAGTGTGTTTTGGTTGGGGGATCAGGTGAGGGCAGTGTGTGTGGGTGGGGGATGTGCGGGAGGGGGATGGATCGGTTGGTGGGGTATGTATGTGTCCCTTGGTGTGCGTGTGTGTCGGTAGGTGGGGGTGTGTATGTGTCCCTTGGTGCGCGTGTGTGTGGGTAGGTGGGGGTGTTGTGTGGGTGGGGTGATGTATGGATAGGTGGGAGATGGGCTTCATAACATGGTAATTAGCCTTGTTTATGTTTACAACATTCATTTCACAATGTTTATTTTATCTTCCTATGTAAATGTATAATGCTCTTGATGAACGAAAGACGAGTGATTGGAAGGGCCGAATGTAAGACGGGCCTGCGCGCCCAATTTGTGACCCTAATAAAGTTGATTTGATTTGATTTGATTTGATTTTCTATCTATCTATCTATCTACCTATCTATCTATCTATCTATCGTCTATATATCTATCCGTCTATCTATCTATCTATCTATCTATCTATCTATCGTCTATATATTTATCCGTCTATCTATCTATCTATCTATCTATCTATCTATCTATCTGCTTGTCTGTCTGTCTGTCTGTCTGTCTACATATCTATCTATCTATCTAACTGTCTGTCTGTCTTTGCGCTGTCTGTCCGCCGGTCTCTTCACCTGTCTGTCTGTGCGACTGTCAGTTCGTCTATCTGTCCATCTGACGCTCTGTCCGCCGGTCTCTTCACCTGTCTGTCTGTCCATCTGCCTCTCTGTCTGTCTGTCTGTCCGTCTGTCTGTCTGTCTGTCAGTCCTGTTCCGTGTATTCATGTCCATATCTGTGAGCACTGCAGACATCAAGCCGCCCGTGCGCATGCCCGGGAACCTGTCCAAACACGAGGTCACCTGATCCGGCGACAGGCTGGCTGCAGCAGGGACGGCACCAGGTGGCGCCCATGCCCAGTCTGTGAACCATCCCAGAAGATTGACTCAAGAGTCCAGTTGCCAAGAGAACCAAATAACATCCACTCCTACACAAACATTGTCAGTTTACTTCCGGTGTCAAGTCTAGCAGGGACCTTAACTCGTGTGATCAAGTATCGAATGGGTTATAGATCCTGGTTTTCAGTGTTCAACTAAATAACTGAGGGCGGACGGGGAGGGGAGAACTACAGACATGGGTGCTTGACGTCACCGGAGTCTGGAATATAACAACAGGACAGATTAACGGAGCAAGATAATAGAGGACGCTAGAAGGCAAGATACGGGATTGTCTTGTAACATGGTATGGAGCAAGATAATAGAGGACGCTAGAAGGCAAGATACGGCATTGTCTTGTAACGTGGTATGGAGCAAGATAATAGAGGACGCTAGAAGACAAGATACGGCATTGTCTTGTAACATGGTATGGAGCAAGATAATAGAGGACGCTAGAAGACAAGATACGGCATTGTCTTGTAACGTGGTATGGAGCAAGATAATAGAGGACGCTAGAAGACAAGATACGGCATTGTCTTGTAACGTGGTATGGAGCAAGATAATAGAGGACGCTAGAAGACAAGATACGGCATTGTCTTGTAACGTGGTATGGAGCAAGATAATAGAGGACGCTAGAAGACAAGATACGGCATTGTCTTGTAACGTGGTATGGAGCAAGATAATAGAGGACTCTAGAAGACAAGATATGGGATTGTCTTGTAACGTGGTATGGAGCAAGATAATAGAGGACGCTAGAAGACAAGATACGGCATTGTCTTGTAACGTGGTATGGAGCAAGATAATAGAGGACGCTAGAAGACAAGATACGGCATTGTCTTGTAACGTGGTATGGAGCAAAAATCAAATCAAATCAACTTTATTAGGGTCACAAATTGGGCGCGCAGGCCCGTCTTACATTCGGCCCTTCGAGCAAGATAATAGAGGACGCTAGAAGACAAGATACGGGATTGTCTTGTAACATGGTATGGAGACAGATAATAGAGGACGCTAGAAGACAAGATACGGGATTGTCTTGTAACAAACATGGAATGGAGAGACGCCTGGGGGACACGAGATGCATATATTATATCATTTAGTGCCATGCCGGCTGGCGTAGACGTTCGTGACTTTCCACAAATCTCGGTCTTTGGTGTTCTGGATCAACTCTGGTGATATTCCTCCATGCCACCGTCTCAATCCGTCCAGCATCATTTCTCTTGGTCTACCTCTGCCTCTCTTCCCCTCGATCTTTCCAGTTGTCACTATGCTGTCCAATGCCTCTCTTCTCATCACATGACCAAAGAAAGCTGTTTATCTATTTCTTTTAGTGTTCTAGTTTCATTAGCCTCTTTCAGGCAATCGTTGTTAGACACTTTGGCAGTCCAATGTATTCGCAACATTCGTCTTAGGAACCACATCTCTTTTGCTTCCAAGTTCTTCCTAAATTGTTCATTTACATTCCAAGATTCACTGCTATACAGCAATGCAGGTTCCATTTAGAACTTTAGCATTCCCTTTCTTACATTCAATGATATTAATTTTCCGAAATGCAGCCTTTGCTTGCTCTATTCTGCTCTTAATCTCTATTGTGCATCTTCCATCTGATGTTATACATGTCCCTAGGTATTTAAACCATCCACTTGTTTAAGAATTTCCTCATCTATTTCTATTTAACATTTTGGTGTGACCTTTTCTTTGATATCATCATTGTTACTGTTTTCTTGATATTCAAGTAGAGTCCTTTCTTTGCACTCTCTGTTACAATAATATCCAACAATTGTTAAAGATCTGTTCAATGATCCGCAACCAATACTCTATCATCTGCATAGCGTATATTGTTTATATTTTAACTTCCCATTGACACTCTGACAACTCTTTGATCTATCTCACTTTATAGAAGGAGAAGGGACTCGGTGACAAGACACATTCCTGTCGTACTCCTAGGATTATTTGTTCATAATTTCCCTCTTTATTTCCCATGTTTATGCTGAAATATGCCTTTCGTGATTAGGATGGGGGTATATACATTCACCCACGCTCATATGGCGGACTCTACGATGCTCAGAGATTCAAGGCCAAGACCAAAATTAGGAGGGTACTGATCAGAGAGTTGCTTTTTGCAGATGATGCTGCAGTTACGACCCACTCTGAGGAAGAATTACGTCTACTATCTGCATTCTCTAATGCTTGTTCTGAATTTGGTTTAACAATTAGCAAAAAGAAGTAACAGATTATGTCACAAGGTTCACATGGGGTACCATCAATCTTTATTGACGACGCTGAACTAGTGATGGTAGACCATTTTACATATCTAGGATGAGAGGTAAATAGCAAATTATCCCTAGATCAGGAAATCAACGTCAGGATTGGTAAGGCAGCAACAACAATGAATAGGTTAACAAAAAGAGTCTGGAAGAACAGGAAGCTTACTGTCAAAGAAAAACTTCTTGTCTATCAAGCCTGTGTCCTTAGTACTCTTCTTTATGGCAGTGAATGAATCACCAAAAAACGAGAAGTGGATTGTGAGCTTTACTGAAACACGATTACAAGAAACAAATTAGACGTTGCAGCCAAAGCCTTCGTCAGCACAGAATAAACAAACACAAACCGACACACAACTACATTAAACACATTACTTGACAATATTAAGGGTACTTATCTGAATCTGTATCCTTGCTTGGAGCAACTGGTGCGTTAGACGAATATCAATGGATTGTATGAGCCGGATGTAGGGTCAAAGGTCAATACCGTCAGAAGATCGGGTATTGGCTAAGCCACCCCGGGGGAGGGGTAGAGGCGAGAGAGGTGGGGGTGGAGAGGCACCCGTGTGAGCGGAAGGTAAAAATTGGGATTGGCGAAGATGTCACGGAGGCAGTTCGCAATTTCTCGTTCCAGGCTCGAAACACAGCTGCAGGTGACCTGGATGCAGGCCGCCATTGCCTTGGACCTCATAGAATGGCATGAATGCCGGTCGCTCAGAAAACAATTACAAACCACCGAACGCAAACATGCCAAGAAATCCCAAACAGCAAAAATAATGCTGGGGTTGACTGCGACGTCCTGCAAATGATATGGAACTGCCGTTTTAGTGGACTATACAACTAGGGGGTGGGAGGGGTGGGGTTTTAAAGTTAAATAAAACTCTGTTGGACATTGAGGCCGTGAGCGGAGAGTGAACCCATTTGGAAGATGAAACGGTTTTCCGATGTCTTACGATCCCGTTCGTGGGATGCGCACGATTTGATCGCAGTGACCAGTATGTCAGCCACGCCACAATTGTCAGGACTGTTGAAGTGCATGGATACTGGTTTCTGGGCGCCATTGTTGATATCAGAAAGGTGTTTTCTACATCTGTCAGCCAGACGTAGACCTATCTTTCCGATATAGCTCGTCACGTGTGCAAGTAATCGCATAGATAACGTTGCGACTCGTGCATGAGAAACCCTCACGGATGTGGAAAGTCGTCTTAGGGAATGTCAGTGAAATGAGTGGGATAGGCATTCGGATGGCATGAGCGCTGTTGACATGTGTGATGTGCTAACATGAGCGCACTATCATTAGGTGGCATAAACGAGCTGTATTGCCATAGAGCGAAATGAGTCACAAATGAGTCGGCAATATGTTTTGCTGGGTGGATTACCACTGGCGATTCTACTGCCACTGAGCTATTCTGTGTTGCCGATGGATGAGATGATGTTACTCAGTTGCTAACGAATTAGGGAACCTGAAACTGTTGACATGCGTCACTCCACTGTCCCCAGGTAGATAGGGCATGTGTAATATTCATGTTCTATTGTTGTTCTTATTTGCCCTGGAGTAGACTGGCAGTCTTACTCTTTCTTCCTTCTCTAAATCACCACGTATATATCACATAACAATCAACACTACTCTAACAATAACTTCTTCATAACACGACAGCTGCATCTGTTTTCACACGGTGTATTCTGTCTTTTTTTTTAAAACAATTGTCACTAAAACAACACTACTTGCACTCGATCTTTATCTTGTATATCTGTCGCTCGAACAATCACTGACGTCGACATTCGTCCACAGATTCACCAACGCTCCATCTGTACAAACGTGGCGGCTAGATGGACCTCTGCCATGTGCCATTCTCCGTCCGACCTCGAACGCGGTCCAGTTGTGAATGTTCTCTCACGGACATGTAGTCCGTGCTTGACCTTCGCTCCGGTTTGTTCCATGCTCTGTCTTCGTAGACTTAGATTGATAGGACAAGTTAGTAGGATCGATGATTGTAGAATACCAAAGGACATCTTTTTTGGTGAATTACAGATGGGTAAGAGATCTCAGGGTCGGCCTCTACTACGATACAAAGATGTGTGTAAGCGGGACATGATTGATACAGGCATTGATAATGCACATTAGGAGTAAGTCGCCGCTGAACGTGTTGCATGGAGGGCAAATAGCAGAAATGGAATAAAGACAAAGGAGAAAATTATTGCAGATAAGTCACACACTGAGCGTGTGAGACGTAAGATGGTGCTTGATGGTGGAAATGACCATGTGTTCACATGCATCCACAGTGGACGAACGTTTACAGCTTGAATTGGCCTTATCAGTCACATTCGTTACCGCCATGGGTTGTAGTTATTATGCCTTTTATAAGCACAATTGATTGATTGATTGACTGATTGATTTAGGAACCGACATCACAGCATTCGGGACATTCAAATAAGCGCTCCGTCCCCATCCTCAGCAGCCAGCGAAGAGTTCCAACACTAATAGTTCCAGTAGCAATCTGATTATATGTCCGTCTCGCCTTTCCTCTGAGCGTCGAGCGTCGACCAGATCCTCTCGTCACACCTCGCTGTCTCATTCTTACCAGACTATGGTGATCCATCTGCTCCTCCGAGGTGTACACGTGCTCCCACAAGGCCGCAACCACGTCTGCCTTGTCATGCATCAATACTCCACCAAGTTTTGCCGAGCCAGCCAATCTGTCCGCCTGTTCATTCCCCAGCACAATGTAACAAACTATCGTCTGTCATGGCGACAAGGTGCCAATAGTTCCCATTTTAATTGCTGCTACTTGGTTCCAGTAAATATTCTTTATTATTCTAAGATTCTTCCCATCAACGTTGATATGATCCAACATTTTAATCAGTTCATCATGTTTTACTTTATCAAATGCCTTAGTATAATCTATAAAGCACAAATATATGTCTTTCTTTGTCTCTGTTGATCTTTCTAATAGTGTCCGTAATGTATATATTGCATTATTCGTAAGCTTTCCTTCCACAAATGTATTCTGTTCTACGCCAATTTCCACTTATATATATATATATATATATATATATATATATATATATATATATATATATATATATATATCATCATCATCATCATCTTCATCATCATCATCATCATCATCATCAAGTGCCGTACCGACTGGCGTAGGCGTTCATGACTCTCCACAGATCCCGTTCTTTGATTTTCTGGATCATCTCTGCCGTTGACATTTCTCCATGCCACCGTCGCAATCCATCTAGCATCATTTCTCTTGGTCTGCCTCCGCTTCTCTTCCCCTCGATCTTTCCAGTTGTCACAATGTTCTCCAGCGCTTCTCTTCTCATCACATGACCGAAGAAAGCTGTTTTTGTCTCTTTCTTATTGTTTTATATAATGTTCTAGTTTCGTTAGCCTCTTTAAGACATTCGTTTTTAGTTATTTTGGCAGTCCAAGGAATTTGCAACATTCGTTTAAGAACCACAGACAGACAGACAGACAGACAGACAGACAGACACACACACACACAGGCAGGCAGGCAGGCAGGCAGGCAGACAGACAGACAGACAGGCAGGCAGGCAGGCAGAGTCAGGGAGCGCGCGAGAGAGAGAGAGAGAGAATGACAACGACAGACATCGGTCAAGAGAGTGAGAGGGACAGAGAGTGTGAGAGAGATAGAGAACGAGAGAAAAAGAGAGAGGCAGAGAGCGTGAGAGAGTAAGACAGACACACACAGCGAGAGAGAGAGAGAGTGGGGAGAGAGCGAGCGAGAGAATGGCAGAGAGCGAGAGAGAGTGTGAGAGAGAGTGATAAAGAGCGAGACAGAGTGAGAGAGATAGAGAGCGTAAGGGAGTGAGAGACACAGAGCGAGAGGGAGTGTGAGACACAGAGCGAGAGAGGGAGTAGAGAGACAGGCAGCCAGAGAGACAGTGGGTGAGATAGACACACACACAAATATATATGGAGAGAGACAGACAGCAAGAGAGATATAGAGTGAAAGTATGTTTTATCACTATGGGAGTTCTGACCGTCTCAGTCAGACATGACAGCTACCGTATGACAGTAAACGGTACTGCCTGCCATCTGTTAGCGCCGAATGTTGCTCACCAAACTCAACGCCCAACATTGTGCTGACGGCTTCGGTCGGAGGAGCGCAATCTTCAGTTGCCCTGGACGGTTTGGTTTGAGCAGCGTGAACACTTGTCTTTTCTAGTTTTTACCTTCGACTGAGAAGACTAGACAAACGATACACTACCGCGCGATGAAGTGAATACACAATCCATGGAAAGAAGAAGAAGAAGAAGAAGAAGAAGAAGAAGAAGAAGAAGATGATGATGATGATGATGATGATGATGATGATGATGATGATGATGATGATGATGATGATGATGATGATGATGATGATGATGATGATGATGATGAGGAAGAAGAAAAGAGAGATAAGGAAGAGGGGGAATAAGGGGAATTTGAGGAGGAAGGGGGAGAATAACAAGGTGATTAGGAAAGGAGAAAGAGAAAAAGGATGTCACATTGTGCATTTAAAGCTACCGCAAATGAAGATTCTCTTTGCCGGTATATTTAATTTGAAGACAAGAAACTAGACTGAACGAAAGTTTCAACACTACAGTACGGATTACCCTGAAACTCTGACAGGACGAACAGGTTGAGAATTCTCGCCTGGGGCAACATTGTCCGACATATCTCCGAGATCCACAGAATTCAATAAAGGTCCGCTCCCAAAGCCAAGGACAAAAGCGCCCACTACACAAATCTGGAGTGTTTAATGAAATCCCACAAGATAGGTGTTAAACCGGATACCAGAACTGGGTCAGGAAATGTTGTAGTCTCCCCCCCCCCCCTCTACCCCACTCCCATAGGGCCTGGACAAGACAACGGAGCAGCCAAATCTGGGCAGAGTTTGATCCTCAGTTCTTCGTGATTACGGTTTTCCCATGAAAGGAAACATACGGGGGACAGTTGTGTGTATTTCTTGTGAGAGTGGGGAATTGCTTCATATCCTCTCTGTGTGTGCGTGTGTCTGTGTGTGTGTGTGTGTGTCTGTATGTGTGTGTGTGTGTGTGTGCATGTGTGTCTCTGTGTGTGTGTCTGTATGTGTGTGTGTGTGTGTGTGTGCGTGTGTGTGTGCATGTGTGTGTGTGTGTGTCTGTGTGTGTGTATGTATGTGTGTGTGTGCATGTGTGTGTGTGTCTGTGTGTGTGTCTGTATGTGTGTGTATGTGTGTGTGCGTGTGTGTGTGTGCATGTGTGTGTGTGTCTGTGTGTGTGTCTGTATGTGTGTGTGCATGTGTGTGTGTGTCTGTATGTGTGTGTGTGCGTGTGTGTGTGTGTGTGTGTGTGTTACTGTGTACATTGTTTGTGTATGCATGTGCGAATGTGCGGTTTTCTATGTGTATGTATGACTGTGTATCAGTGTGTATTAGAGTGTGTGTCGATATGTAGGTGTATGGCGTAACAGGTGTGAGTCTGCGTATATGCCGATGTGTTAGTGTGTGTATGTCGATGTGTGAGTGTGTGTATACCTAAATGCGTGTGTGTATATGTTTATTTGTATATAGACAGACAGACAGACAGACAGACATATAGATATATATATATATACCCATGTGCGTGTGTTTATATGCGAGAGCGAGTCAATAAGTACGTCACACAGTTCTGTGGGATGGCAGGTGAATGTAGTTGGTGTTTTCTACATGTGTCACTAGGTGACAGAAACATCTAACTTCGTCAGGTGGCGTTAGGTGTCTCATGCACATGCGCAGCGCATAAACAAAATGGCCACTGACTTTACGGAGTGTACAACCAAAGAGCAACGTGCTGTTGTGCATTTTTTGTGGGCAAAAAGACTGCCTGCAAAGGACATTCATAAGGAAATTCTTCGTGTTTATGCTGACAAATGTTTGTCCCGTAAAGCGGTGCATAGCTGGGTAGAAAACAACCTTCTTCGCCTTGTGTTAAAAAATTCAAGGTTACGCTATCAGCAGGGAAGGTTATGCTGACAGTGTTCTGGGATTGTCAAAGAGTGCTTTCAACCAATTTCAAGAAGAAAAGTGACAATGTGAAGTCTGAATCGCACTGTGAATTTCTATCAATGCTTCATGATGAAATTCGAAGAAAATTAACCAACTAAGGTGGGAAGTTCTGGAACATCCCCTAGCGATTTCCACCTTTTTGGTCCACTTAAAACCCACTAATATATTATGATATTTCGCTAATGATGCCGAAGTTGAATGTGAAGTGAAAACGTGGTTTAGAAAACAGAGCAGGCAGTTCTATACAGCCGGTTTGGGAGGACTGATAAAACGATGAGATAAGTGCATCAATGTTGGTGGAAATTATGTTGAGAAATAAAGGGACAATGTATGTATCAAAATAAACAGATTTCAGGTTGTCATCATATGTAAATATTTTTCTACAGCCATTTGTGATTTACTTATTGACTTCCCCTGGTGCATACCGTGTGCGTTAACTAACTGTGTTGCCTTATGCAGTAATGTGTGGCTGCTGGTTTTCTAGTGACTGCCGCTTCTATCGACGATGAACTGTATTTTTTGTGGTGGACTTTTGTGTTGACATTCTGGCAGCGGCATTATGCATGGTATACCTGTGTGGGCGGTTGGATTGTCGAGACTCCAGTCTGCTCCACTGTTCAAATGGGGCAGTGAGGAGCATTTTGTGTGGTATTCACTGGCACAGGAACAGAGCATAATGGGGCGACTCTTTGCTGTGAAGTTGGAACTGCGACTGAGTAACTATCATACCCATGTGCGTGTGTATATAATTACCATAGTGAGAGTGTATATAATACCATAGTGAGAATGTATATACTACCTTAGTGAGTGTATGTATATATATATATATCTTCTTCTTCTTCTTCTTCTTCAGCGTTCCGAGCCATTGAGGTTCTTTGCTGCAAATACAATCCGTCTCCATTCGTCTCTCTGGTGGACCTTCTCTTGCCAGTCGTTGATTCCAAGTGCTTGTAGGTCTGTACATGTATTATCTCTCCACCGCCTTCTTGGTCTACCTCGGGGTCTACGGTCATTTATTTCCTGAGTTAAGCGAGTTTTGTTTCCCTATTATCTTCCATTCTTTCTATATGCCCCAGCCATTGTAGTCTATTAGCCTTCATGATACCAGTGATTAGCGGGGACTTAAACAGATCATAAATATATATACATATATATATATATATATATATATATATATATATATATATATATATATATATATATATATATATATATATATATACCATAGTGAGAGTATACAAAATGAGAACATCTTCTTGCATACGAGTTATTTAAAAATATAATTCAATTAATTATATTGTTTCATGTAATCTTGTTTGCCAAGTATTTAGCTAGTCAGTCATCATGTTCAATGTGTCCTCCTTGCTTCTCAACAAGTTTTTCTAAGCGTCGACGACACTCGTTTATGTTACTGTCAATACAGCGCTGCCCCAGATTTCTCCATTCTTCAATTATTGCCAACTTGAGCCGCTCAACTGTGGTAAATTGTCGCCGAAGGTAGACTTTTTCTTGGCATAATATGGCATAATATATTGGGTTTACATCAGGACTGTTCGGTGGCCACATGTCTGGCTCGATGAAGTTAACATTCTCCTGACGAAGAAAGTTGATCGTAATGATTGTGTCTGATGAATGATTGTGAAATAATCATCCATGCACATATGAATATTATGTCTGATGAATGAGTCTGAGTGAGATGAAGAGATATGCTGAGAAAGGTATAAGTTAGCAATAAATCTCATGATAGAAGGCCACTTTGCTGTCTAATGTCCTGTCTATCACAAGAGAATACGTTCGGCATAACCTAAACACTAATTAATCATTTAGTGCATGCACTCT
This sequence comes from Cepaea hortensis, assembly GCA_963921405.1. Lineage (NCBI taxonomy): Eukaryota > Metazoa > Mollusca > Gastropoda > Stylommatophora > Helicidae > Cepaea > Cepaea hortensis. Next base: position 218,575,765 of record OY992877.1, read on the forward strand.
GACGCATGACACCACTTTGTATAATATATTATTCATGGTACCATCATCTCGGTTTGTGCCCTAAGCACGACACAACCCGTATGACATCACGCGCACTACAAGCATCTGATTTTGTGTCTTAAGCAAAGCCCCATTTTGTATCATAGATCACTCATGTTACAACATTTGGGCTAGTGTCCTGATGATTGTAATGAAGATGATGATTGTAATGATGATGATGATGATGATGATGATGATGATGATGATGATGATGATGATGATGATGATGATGATGATGATGATGATGATGATGATGATGATGATGATGATGATGATGATGATTGTAATAACAATGATGATGATGATGATGATGATGATGATGATGATGATGATGATGATGATGATGATGATGATGATGATGATGATGATGATGATAATGATATAATGATAATGATGAGAATGATGATGATGATTGTAATAACAATGATGATATGATGATTATGATGGTGATAAATAAGGTAAAAGCATATTATAGACACTGTGAACAGGAGGGAAGATACTCGCCTGGAACCTTGTGATCAGAAAAAAATTCACATGAATAATATACAAGAACTGAGACCATAATGTACTTATATTGGTTATAAGCAAATACTCATTGCAATGGGGAATGATTTTTAAAACCCTTAGTGTATGGGACCCTTTTTCTTTAATGGAAGTAGATGGAGAGAAGATAACTAGGTACAGAAGAGAATGGTCAACATAATTGTCAAATTCCAAATCAATCAAGGTATTACTTAACCTGGAGACCTGAAGACAGGCATAGGTGAAGATGAAACTGCACATTTGCTAGTTTAAACCTTGAACACCTGATAGTGGAAGATGGGATGGAGAGCAAACAATTATGTTGGTGATAACTAATTGAGAACTCCAAGACTATCTTTCTCCTATGTTTATTTTTCTCTAAGAACAAGATTCATTTTATTGATTTCACCTGTTGTTTTTCTTGAAAAGTACAGCATTACATTTCTAACGTCATATTGATGGTATGATTAGATGTATGTTGATTGCTGAAATTTCAGATAGTGGCTACGTACAGCTAGATCCAGACCTGACTAGGTTGAATGCAGCACTTTGTTACTGCAGCACTTTGTGAATGTAGCACCTTGTTGAGTGAGCACCTTGTAGAGTGATGCCCTTGATAGAGTAGTGCAGACAGCTATTCACCTGCAAGATTTCCTCTGCAAAGGACAGGTATCCAAATTTACTTAGTCTATTTAGCAAAGGAGAAATAGAGCCAACATTCTGCTCAGACCTGGAACAGATCAACACGAAGAAGAAAACAACATACATCCATTGATCGTAGCCAGAGGGATCCACAAACATGGAAGTGGAGAACCCATTGTGCATATTTCTTTATTTCAGTTACCCTCATGCCAGTTGAATATGAGCAGTACATGTAACTGACCAACAGAGATATTGTTGGTGATATACCCAATATGTGTAGCCCATAAATGATGTATTGTTATTATTAGATGTATATGTCCTTATTGAATGAATAAGATTGTAATTTTTTTTTATGCAATGCTTACCACCTAAGTTTATGTTTATTAAATTGTAAAAATTAGGTCATGTCATTTATTAAGTGTTTTTACTTGTCATAGTAAATTGTTTTAACAACCCTAGATAAAATTAGGTTAACTGAGAGAGGAGAAGCAAGGAAGCACCAAAAGGGGATTTTGGGGGAGTGCCATGAATCTGACGACGTCATGGCATGGTTAAGCTATAGCCGAGGTCAGAGAGAGTAAAGGTTACGGCTGTGTTCAGAATTGAACACGAGAACGTGGAAAGCAAGGACTTTCCACACAACGTGAAAAACGTTGGAACTCACTTCCCAGGTGATAGGAAGTGAGCTCGGGACAAGTTAGTCCGGAGAGTGAAGACGTGTTTTTGTATCTCTTACTTATCGGATTATTATTACTGCAAGCTGAATCACCTATCATGGATTTTTATATCAATGTGCTCGTTGTGATTCTGAGGATGTGGTGAAATAGTTTTTAGATTAATACAAGTGTTTATTATCGCAAAAATGTGGGTTATATCTAATATTCATTTCGAGTGATAGTTGAACACTATTAAATTTCAACCAATCAAGTGCACGAGGCGTGTCAGATACAACCACGGGACCTCAAATTGCCCGCGGCGTGGCTAGATAACAATGCGATTGCTGCGTTCTTCAAGTTTAGTTAGTCGTAATATTATGCAATAATGTCAGGGGAAGGAGAGTGCTCCGTATTGGAAGTGAATGGTGAAAGGACTCGCTCAGGTTTACGATCGGCTGTCAATAAAACTTACACACTAAACAAAGAGAGGGCCGTGAAGAATAAGCTATCCAAGTGCATAAATCCCAACGGCCTAGTCGTCAAACACACCAACTCAGGACAGTGTGTTACTATTTCCTTCAACAACACACTCTATTATGAGGCATTCCGAACTTGCCTACTCAACTACTACAGGCTTGAACTAATCGAACACAGGCAAGATAAGCACGGGGCCCACGTTGAGGATCTGATTACGACGCCAGTGATTACGATACATTTGTACCGCAGTAAAAATAAACTCATGACACAGGGCAGTAATGAAAACATTAATTCCTGGCTAAAAGTAGATTTTGTTGAACTTGAAAACTCGACACAGACATTCACCGAATCTACTCATACGATGAGTGTACATGACAACATCAACACGAGGCCTGCCAACCCACCAGCGCTCTTGGCTATTGAATACCCAATGGAGCGTATCCAAAACAACATAGAACCCAATGTTGACATTGTTGAAGAAGTACCTGCCTCAGATAACAATAGCATCTTAACTATCAATGGACATTCGTGCGGCTGTAAACAGCGCATTGAGGAACTAGAACAATCACTAAAGGCGCTCATTGTCACTGTTTCAACCAACATTGAAGCAAACAACAAGATAAGCAGTGATTACAATGCTCTCAAGACAGAAGTCGCACTCCTGCGAGACGAAAATTTGCTGCTGAGAAATACAGTTCAAATCTTACAGAATGCGTCCTCTACAAACCAAACCGAAGAAGCATGTAATTCTCAAGCAACCGCTTCATCCTTGGGAAATCTTGGGGAAGCTCAATCCCACCCAGAACAGATAAGCACTATGAAAACAACTCAACGCGCAGAGGAAAATAAAAAACAACAAACACCTCAATGTGCAGACGAAGATAAACAACAACAAGCAGTCTACCCCATTGACGTCAAAATAAGCAATAGGTTTGAAGTACTTCAAGAAAAGTCACCAGAAAACTTACAGTGCTTTAACATGCTGCAAACGGGCAAGACAAGCCAACAAGATACATCGGGAGAACCACATGGAGACATAAAGACTGCTGATAATCGGAAATGGATGAAACAACGGTCGAGACGTGCTGACAACCAACATATACAGACAGCACGACCTGACTGTACACATATTATACTAGGCGATTCCTTAATGAAAGGTTTATACAGCGACAGGATGGCCACGTCAGATACAGACATTGTTTCAATAATCCCACTGCCTGGGGCTGGTGTAGACCGGCTAACAGACAAGATTAGCAGGTTGGCTGAAAATCATAGCGTCAGAAGGGCAAGCGTACATATTGGCATCACCGACACCATGAACAACCAACAAATCACATGGTCTCAACTGCTGGCACTCTTGAACGGATTACGTCACACTTTTCCTAACTCATCCATTTTCTTCTCCTTCATCATATCACCGAGTTATGGACACCAGCGCCGTCTAGCTGACATAAATAACAACATGTTGCAGAAGTTCTGTTCTCAAAACAAGATACAATTCATCAACAATACAGCATCATTCACTTCACAGGCTGGTGCACCAAAAAAGAGTCTTTACAAGGATCAAATACATTTATCTACATTGGGCACCAGTTTTCTCGCCAAGAATTTAAAATATCCAGAACGGACATACCATACATCCAATACGGGATCGCGCCGGACACTTTTAGCTACCCCTGAAACTCAAGCCAGACGACATACTCCCGTCACATCAAATACCAATAGGACAGAAGTGTGCAGACCACTCATAACCACTGCACCTGAAATCCAAGCCAGACGGGACACTACCACAACACCAAGTCCGTTAAATACGCCGTCTTTCACACAGGAGGGTAATAATTACAAAGATATGATTCCTATTCTCCCCAGAAAGGATCCGACTCTCAGCAACAACGACGTGCCAGCACAACCTCCTGTTAGCCACCAACCAGAGGCTCTAGTTGGTAGTCATTACATACCCATGAGACATCATCAGTACCCATTTAATTGTAATCCAGAATGGTTGCACCTCACACGGTATAGCCCAGCTACACTTCGTCAAGCACTTATAATGTCGCTATACCAACAACCAACACAACCTGGTATTTACTAGCAACTTAGGACAAAGCTACACCGGATCTCGGTACAAGAAAGAGCCTCTCCTTAAACGTTTATCTGCATATTTGGTTATAACTTGATCTAGTAACGTATTAGGTTATAAGTTATTACAAACATTGACTGGTTTTGACTTTATATTAATTGATAGTACTTAGCTGTATAGCTTTTATAATAATTCTAATTGTGTTTTCACGGTGAGTGAGGGGGTCTTCACTGCTCTTCCTTACGGATCTGTGTACGTATTTTTATATATTTACAGAGATATTACTGTTTCTCTGTACTTTAGAGTGTGTTTTGTAATAAGGGACGTAAGTTGTATTCACTTTGTGTGTGTGTGTTTTGCTTTTAAACTTGTGATTACGCATTGTTGAAATGTCTAATAAGTAAGAACACTGGCTCAGGAATAATGGGCTCAGAATCGGGCATGTAAACATATGCCATCTATTAGGGAAGCTGCCCGAACTATCACTTATACTTAATCAAAATTTTCACATGTTTGGCGTTAGCGAAAGTCGATTAAATGGCAACATCTCAGATGATGACATCGCTATCAGAGGTTTTAAAACCATTAGAAGAGATCCCTATCAGAAACAAGAGACGGGTATTGCAGTTTATATTTCCAACTCGCTTAACGCCCACCGCAGGCTAGACTTTGAAACCTGTGAGATTGAGTGTGTATGGATAGAGGTTAAACTTCAAAATTGCTAGTAGTTGGCTATCTTTATCGAAACCCCAGTGCAGGAAATATCTGGTATGAAAAATTCACCACTATGATGGATGTAGTCTTTAGTAATGCTAGAGAAATAATATTGCTAGGTGACTTCAACATAGACGCTAACAAATCAAACAAAACATGGGAAAACATAATAGAGTCATATAATTTCCAACAGTTAGTCAAACAAGCCACTAGAATCACTAAATCATCTGCAACACTTATAGATCATATTTATACTACGTGTGCTGATAACATCACAGAATGTAGTGTACCTATCAATGCAATGAGCGATCACTATCCAGTATGTTGCACGTGGTCGAAAAGGGGCACCAAAACTCCCAAACACAAACATATAAGCATAAAATATAGAAATTACAAAAATTTCAATCGAGACGTCTTCTTACAAGATTTGGTCAACTCATCTCTAGATTATGTTTACCAGCTTCCTGACCCAGACGATGCTCTGGACCACTGGCTAAAGACCTTTCTAAGTATATTTGATAAACATGTTCCATTTAAGGAAGTTCGTGTTAAACATCACACAAAGCCCCCGTGGATCACACAGGAGGTAGTTGAACTTATGAGAGATCGCGACAGGGCTCACAAAAATAGAGATCTAACTATGTACCGTAGTCTGAGAAACAAAGTTCAATATGTTATTCGGAAGGAAAAGAAAAACTATTTTAAGAACATAGTAATAGATAAAACCAACACTAAAGATATATGGAAAGCAATTAATACCTTGACAAACAAACACAAATCATCACAATCATTACCATCAAATCAGGTTACATGTGATCAATTCAGTAGATACTTTCAGTCCGACATAAACCAACTGAAGGCTGCAATACCAGATGCGCCTCATGACATATCTTTATTATCATCATTCTGTGAGAACAAATGCTATGGACACATTTCCTCCAACATACCGCTAATGACGACAACTGAAGTATTTACTCATCTCCGTAATCTAAAAAACAATAACTCATCAGGACTAGATGGAATTAGTAGTCGGATCCTTCGCCATGCTGCACCGGCGATCTGCGAGTCACTAACTTTTATATATAATCAATGTCTAACCAGAGGTCACTTCCCATCAGCCTTTAAAATCGCTAAAGTGTATCCTCATTTAAAAGCTGGTCCTCTAGACGATCGTCTCATGAGTAATTATAGACCAATTTCCATATTATCCTCATTATCCAAACCGCTAGAAAAGCACATCCACAAAACAACATTAGATCACTTAGTTCGCCATAAACTGATAGTTGACAGTCAGTCAGGATTTCGGCCAGATATTCTTGCCATACGACACTAACAAACATGATAGAAAACTGGCATCAAAATATTAACAACAATACTCTATGTGGAGCTGTGTTTATAGACTTTAGGGAAGCATTCGATATGATAGATCATACTATTCTAATTAAAAAACTAGAAACAATGAAAGTAAGTTTTAATATAGTGACATTAATCAAATCATTCTTATTAGACAGAAAGCAAGTAGTATCACACAATAAAGTTTTATCTCAGGCCATTACCATTAATATTGGAGTACCTCAGGGGTCTATTCTTGGCCCTCTATTATTTGCCATTTATATAAATGATCTTCCATTAAATCTGTCGTCGTCCTGCGATCTATTTGCTGATGACTGCACAGTATATACAAACGCTGTTGATCGTAATGTGCTAGAATTATCCTTGCAACAGGAAATAAATAGTGTAGTTAACTGGAGTCATGCAAACCGCATGCAAATTAACATTACTAAAACAAAGTCTATGTTAATAGGAACCAGGCAAAGACTTCACACTCTAAACTCGCAGAGAACTCTTCAGCTGCACATTGGCAGCACGCCTGTAGAAAGTGTCACCGAGCACAAGACACTGGGTGTTATCATAGATCAAAATCTAACTTTTAACTCACATGTTCATGCTCTAGTTAAACAAATAGCCAAAAAAGTATACCAACTTGCCAAAATTAAAAATTTCCTTGACGAAAACACAAGAAAGATATTCTATACTTCTCATATACAAACACATATTGATTACTGCTCCACAGTCTGGGATGGATGCTCCAAATCAACAACAAAACGCCTATATTCACTCCAGAAAAGGGCAGTGCGTTTAATTAATGGTGAAAAGCTTACCGACAATTCTAACCTATATAAACGTCTCCGGTTACTGCCACTCCACAAGCGCCTGCTTTTTAATAAGACCAAACTAATTCACAAAATCCTATTTCAAAATGCTCCAAGCTACCTTTGGCCATTGTTTAAATATAACGCTAGACATAGCGAACGACTAAATATACTTCATGTCCCTAAACCTAGGATAGACTTATATAAAACAAGCTTAGCATACTCTGCCGCTCAGTTGTGGAACAATCTTCCACAAGAAATCAAAGACACCACCAATCATGATACATACATTCGCAACCTGTTTGAACACTACCTTAGTACAGACTACATGCCCCCATAACAAACAACACAAAAAAGACAATAATGGTAACTTATCTCAAACGACAACTAGCCAAAAAACATTCCCTTATGTATGGCACGTTACACCCTCCTTAGGTATTTATAATGCCCATGTTAAACACTGCCTCAGTGAGTCATTTGTTATTGATTATTTTTCATGCGTTTTAATGTTCTTTTGTTGTCAAAAGTTGCTTCATAAGTGATGTTGAATGAAAGAATGTATGAGAGGAAATAGAGAAGAAAGGCAGAATGTCAGACGGGCCTGCGTGCCCAATTCTTAACCCTTTGAAAATAAAGACTTATTATTATTATTATTATTATATTAGTCTGCGTTGGTCCATCATCCTGTGTGGACATGGTGAAAAGTATGCAGCGTTATGGCTTTACATTGAGCCACGCTTTTAATTCGTGATGTAGTGTACTGTGATGTGATTGTCGAATAAGTGATTGTATATTTGATAATGTGACATGTGGTTATGTAGAATATTATATGTAGAAAACGTATAAATAGTCTTTGAGTTCACTCCTGTTCAAGTTAACTAGTGTCCGAGTTGGTGTAATGTGTGAAGTATGTTAAAGTAACCATCAGCAAGTCATATGCTGAAAGATGACCAGGGTGCTGACTGGAGAAGAAGAGGAGAATAAATCATCCCCTGTTGGACACGAGAAGTGTTGCTACAAAAGTTTATCGAAAGTAGCCTATTCAGATAGTCCCAGTCAGATCCTGGCAGGTATAAAGGGGGAAATACTTGTAATTGTTTTCCTAGAGGTATTCCTTGGTTCTCTGAAACTCTATGTATGGACCCAAACAGCTGAGCCATTAAAGGTTAACCATAATTAACCGGCCAAGATCACATTGGGAAAGAGGAACTTAGTATCCTTTCTCTCTTTTTGGATTGAGCCATCAATCCAGACATCCGACACTCAATAAGGTAACCATGAACAGTACTGTGTCATATCAGGCCACTGTGGCCCAGAGATAGGATCTGACAACCCTATTGAACTTCATTGCCTTTAGGTCCGACCTCAGATACTGGAGTCATATGATCGAAGGGACGCAGAGGTGTTTCCAAGGCACCATGGCCGGGTTATATACTGGCCAAGACCTATTGACGCGTCCTCGTCGAGCGTCCTGGGCAACAGGTCCCTTCGGGGTCATGGCTAAAGTCAGAAGATCGCCGATTCCTCCGAAGTCGGAGAGTGTCTGCCTGTACGGCGAGGAACCACCAGTCTGCACACCAATAAGCCAGACATGCGACAACGGATACTCACGCAAACCTCAGGTCCTGTATGACATCACACTGATGTTGGACAACAGGATGCCTTCATCCGACATACAGGACTTCGCGTTGGAGCTCAAGCCAACAAACACAAGCAAGCAAGCAAGCATATGATCGAAGATTATTTGCTTCAGTCGTTTCATCCAGTGTACTAATAGATTCTATGCATCCATGTGCATTCTATGAACTGGTTATGAACATTTTCATTGCACGAAGGACTATTATGGACGACTCGAACTACACGCCAACATTGTTGGTGAACTCGCCCGCTACTGCAGCCTAGACCCGATAGAAGTCCACAGAGTGGGTTGCCGAGAAGTCCTACCAGCTTCCAGAGGGCAACTACCGGATACCGGACCATTCTTGGGGAGGATCTACAACAGCCCGGCGAGAGAACGCCGACAACAGACTGGGTACACTGAAACATGGACGGCTCGATGATGAGAGAACGCCGACAGCAGACTGGGTACACTGAAACATGGACGGCTCGATGATGAGAGAACGCCGACAGCAGACTGGGTACATTGAAACGTGGACGGCTTGATGATGAGAGAACGCCGACAACAGACTGGGTACACTGAAACGTGGACGGCTTGATGATGAGAGAACGCCGACAGCAGACTGGGTACATTGAAACGTGGACGGCTTGATGATGAGAGAACGCCGACAGCAGACTGGGTACATTGAAACGTGGACGGCTTGATGATGAGAGAACGCCGACAGCTGACTGGGTACACTGAAACGTGGACGGCTTGATGATGAGAGAACGCCGACAACAGACTGGGTACACTGAAACATGGACGGCTCGATGATGAGAGAACGCCGACAGCAGACTGGGTACATTGAAACGTGGACGGCTTGATGATGAGAGAACGCCGACAGCTGACTGGGTACACTGAAACATGGACGGCTTGATGATGAGAGAACGCCGACAGCAGACTGGGTACACTGAAACATGGACGGCTCGATGATGAGAGAACGCCGACAGCAGACTGGGTACATTGAAACGTGGACGGCTTGATGATGAGAGAACGCCGACAGCAGACTGGGTACATTGAAACGTGGACGGCTTGATGATGAGAGAACGCCGACAGCTGACTGGGTACACTGAAACATGGACGGCTTGATGATGAGAGAACGCCGACAGCAGACTGGGTACACTGAAACATGGACGGCTCGATGATGAGAGAACGCCGACAGCAGACTGGGTACATTGAAACGTGGACGGCTTGATGATGAGAGAACGCCGACAGCAGACTGGGTACACTGAAACATGGACGGCTCGATGATGAGAGAACGCCGACAGCAGACTGGGTACATTGAAACGTGGACGGCTTGATGATGAGAGAACGCCGACAGCAGTCTGGGTACACTGAAACGTGGACGGCTTGATCATGAGACCCGTGATCCTACCCTGCTGATCTTGTGCCTATCCTTCAACTGCCTACCTCTATATAAACCTATCTCCTCTGACACTCTGTTGTAAAATACGTGTATTTCTTATGTTTGTTCTAAACCAGAGTTGAGTCAGTTCATCTGCATAGAGCACTAGTGTTTAACGTACTTGAAAGAAAGGTTGAAAGAAGGGTGTGTCCAGAGTCCGGTGATGTTGGTAGACAGAAACCCAGGTACCCCATACCCAGAACTGATTCCACGGTATACATTGTGGTCATAGCTCCCCTGACCCCGGGGACTTTACGACAGTAATGATGGTGGTGGTGTTGATGGTGTTGGTGATGGTGGTAATTGTCATGTCGATATTGATGTTGGTGATAAAGGTGGTAGTGGTGGCGGTTGTAGTGGTGGTGGTTGTGGTTCTGGTAATGATGGTGGTAGTGTTGATGGTGTTGGTGATGGTGGTAATTGTCATGTCGATATTGATGTTGGTGATAAAGGTGGTAGTGGTGGCGGTTGTAGTGGTGGTGGTTGTGGTTCTGGTAATGATGGTGGTAGTGTTGATGGTGTTGGTGATGGTGGTAATTGTCATGTCGATATTGATGTTGGTGATAAAGGTGGTAGTGGTGGCGGTTTTGGTGGTGGTGGCTGTGGTTCTGATAATGATGGTGATGGTGATGGTGATGATGTTGGTGAAGATGCTGGTGGCGGTGGTAATTGTAATTACTATAGTCCATTGCGGGTGACTCAGATACTAGACACATGTAAGATAAAACGAAGTACATTTTCTAGGGCTTAATGGAGCATCAATGAACCGTGAAATGAGATCATGCCAGTGAGAGTTACGTCTCCTTCAAAACACACCGTTCCGTGTGTCCAAATACGAGAGCCTGGACAATCAAGAACTGTTTGTTGCTGGCTAGTCGGCCCTTCCACCTCGTTACTTCCCCTGAACATGGGACCAAAGCGATACATTAAAACAAAAATACCAGACACGATCCACTCATTCACGTATGATAGTATACCCTCTTCTTCGCTCCATCATTCGGTTAATGTATAATATATTTTCTTCTTCGCTCCATCATTCATGTATGATAGTATATTTTCTTCTTCGCTCCATCATCCGGTTCATGAGTGCAATTCTCTCGGAGACTCCCGGGAGTCGTCGCTGCAAGTACCAGTTCTCGAAAGGCCTCTCTGCGGAAAGAGACCGCGCCATATGGGATAAACTTGGTGCAGTGAAGTCTTTCCTCTTGTCTTTACGTTACATTTTGTAGACAAATACTTAGTTGTAGAGGGACATTCCTGCCTTGTTTCAGTTGTAGAGGGAGATTCCTGGCTTGTTTCAGTTGTAGAGGGACATTCCTGTCTTCTTTCAGTTGTAGAGGGACACTCCTAGCTAAATCAGACCACAAACAATTTGTCAGTTTCTAAAATAGACCACAAACAAAATATCCATTTATAAAGTAGACCACAAACATAATATCTATTTATAAAATAGACAACAAACAATCTGTCAATTTCTAAACTAAACCACACAAAAACCATCAATTTCTAACATCGACCACAAACAACTATCAATTTCTACAACTGACCAAAATCAAACTATAAATTTATAAAATTGACCACAAACAAACTGTCAGTTTCTAACATCGACCACAAACAAACTGTCAATTTCTAAAATACACGACAAACAAACTGTTAATTTATAAAATAGATCACAAACAAACTGTCAATTTCTAAAATAGACTACAAACAAACTGTTAATTTCTAAAACATACCATAAATAAACTGTTAATTTCTACAACAGACCACAAACAAAATGTCAGTGACTAAAGCAGACCTCCCACAAACTGTTAGTGACTAAACTATACCACCCACAAACTGTCAGTGACTAAACTATACCACCCACAAACTGTCAGTGACTAAACTATACCACCCACAAACTGTTGGTGACTAAACTATACCACCCACAAACTGTCAGTGACTAAACTATACCACACACAAACTGTCAGTGACTAAACTATACCACCCACAAACTTTTGGTGACTAAACTATACCACCCACAAACTGTCAGTGACTAAACTATACCACCCACAAACTGTCAGTGACTAAACTATACCACCCACAAACTGTCAGTGACTAAAATAGACCACCCACAAACTGTCAGTGACTAAACTATACCACCCACAAACTGTCAGTGACTAAACTATACCACCCACAAACTGTCAGTGACTAAACTAGACCACAAGTGATTAACAACTGTATCGCTGTAGCAGAGTATATCAATTAAGACATACCCCCCTCCCACCCCCCTCCGTCAGTTCATGGGTAAACGCACTGCATTAGCTCCAGTAATTTCTCTCCTACACCCCCCCCCTCCCCCCCTCCCCCCGCTCCGATAATTAGCCGCCTCCCGCCCAGCTGTAATGTGGCGAAGTTAGAAGACCGGTGGGGCCAACACCCGGCTCACTTTACACACAAACTGCAGGGAAGGCGTTGAGGAAAAAACAACCACAGTAAAATGAGACTTAAATCATCTACAATGGAGGAATCTGAATATCCTATAGCTGCATTCTGTCTGCCACAGAAATCCAATCATCATTTAGGAGCCGATCTCTGCTTCCATTGAGAGCTACAGAAAGCGGATGATTTACGCATCAGCCTGTTGGGACCAGGCGGAATTTCTCTACACATCTAGGAGGTTTACTGTCTGCGTGCACATGTTCCCAGGCTGTCTTTGTGGAGGATGAGTAGCAGGTTGTGGCACTCACGTGCTTGTTGCTCTGACAGCCAGACACTGTGTGTCAGACACTTTCAACTCTGATTGATCAGCCTGGCGCCAATGGTCGAACATTCCTGCAGTACAGGTCACAAACGTGAGTATTTCATTTCCGGTGTGGACTTCTGCGCTCGAGTTTGTAGATATACGTGTGGGAGTGAATGATAATTTGTGTGACATGTGTGTGTGTGTGTGTGTGTGTGTGTGTGTAGATATAGGTGTGGGGATGTGAGAGTGAATGTCACTTCTTTCTGAAATGTGTGTGTAGATTTAGATGAGGGTGGGGGTGTGTGTGTATGTTTGTCTGTGTACGGGTGGTTGGAAGGCTCGAAGGCAAGACGGCATGAGTGCCCAATTTGTGACCCGTTGCCAATATAGTTCGTTCGTCGGTCGTGTCTTTATGTTCTGTGTAATGTTTTCTCTCTCTCTCTCTCTCTCTCTCTCTCTCTCTCTCTCTCTATCTATCTATCTATCTATCTATCTATCTATCTCTTTGTCTCTCTGTCTCTCTGTCCCTCCTTGTCGCTCTATCTCTCCCTCCTCTCTAGTCTGTGTCTTTCTCTCTCTTTCTCTCTCTTTCTCTCTCTCTCTCTCTCTCTCTCTCTCTCTCTCTCTCTCTCTCCTCATCTCTTGGAACTTCTGTAAAGAAGAAGAAGCTTTCCTAAAAAACAATTACGTTGCTGACGAGAAGTCTTCATCAGCAAACAACAAGAAAACACAACCACATATAAACCACTGAGACCATACTCTATGACAGCCTAAACAACATCATGGAAGATGTGCAGGAAATGTGTGGCACTGGTCTAATGACTGCCCGAATATGAACAGTGATTGCTGGTGTCAGCTTATACAGTCGGCTGTACCAGGTACCTTGCTGATGTCAGCTTATATAGCCGGCTGTACCATGTACCTTGCTGATGTCAGCTTATATAGCCCGCTGTACCATGTACCTTGCTGATGTCAGCTTATACAGCCGGCTGTACCAGGTACCTTGCTGATGTCAGCTTATACAGCCGGCTGCACCAGGTGCCTTGCTGATGTCAACTTATATAGCCCGCTGTACCATGTACCTTGCTGATGTCAGCTTATATAGCCCGCTGTACCATGTACCTTGCTGATGTCAGCTTAAAAAGCCGGCTGTACTAGGTACCTTGCTGATGTCAGCTTATATAGCCCGCTGTACCATGTACCTTGCTGATGTCAGTTTATACAGCCGGCTGTACCATGTACCTTGCTGATGTCAGCTTATACAGCCGGCTGTACCAGGTACCTTGCTGATGTCAGCTTATATATCCCGCTGTACCACGTACCTTGCTGATGTCAGTTTATACAGTCGGATGTACCATGTACCTTGCTGATGTCAGTTTATACAGCCGGCTGTACCAGGTACCTTGCTGATGTCAGCTTATACAGCCGGCTGTACCAGGTGCCTTGCTGATGTCACCTAATACAGCCGGCTGTACCAGGTACCTTGCTGATGTCAGCTTATACATGTGGCTGTACCAGGTGCCTTGGTGGCGTGCGAGAACAGGTGGTGAAGGTCATGTGAACACGTCAGTTCAGTGTGTGGTGTCAGTGTGTGGGGTCAGTGTGTGGGGGCAGTATGTATGGAGAAGTGGCAGCAGGCAGAAAAAAGGCGCAAAACGTGGAGAAGGTGGAGATGATGGATTGAGTATGAACCTAAGGAGGACTATCCTATTAGATGTATCCACAACGTGTGAGATTACACCAATATTGGCTGTCATGGTGTGGTCGAGAGCGATGAGTATTGGTGTGCAGATATGCAGACACCTTGCCATCTTGACAGTTGATGGTTTGTAAAATGGATTTAGAACTCTCCATAACACAAAGCCTGGACTGAATTTAGATATCATTTGTTGCCCATGCAGCATGATCCATCTCTCGGCCTGTCCAGTTTACGCCAGAAGAAAGGTCACACCGATACTTCTGGAACAAAAGCAGCTGCAAAAGCTGCCGTATCAGTAAAGCAATGTTCTAGTTGTCCGCCTTTCATGAAGTGCACAAAATTGTCTCCCCTAGGAACACTGTAACTAGCATAATAAAACTGTCTCCCCTAGTAACACTGTATCTAACATAATAAAACTGTCTCCCTAGTAACACTGTATCTAACATAATAAAACTGTCTACCCTAGTAACACTGTATCTAACATAATAAAACTGTCTCCCCGGGTGCCATAACTTCTACAACAGTCATCATCATCATCATCATTATCATCATCCGTAAGCACTGTCCTGCCACGGCTCTGTCATGTGACAGCACCAACATATGTTGTAGGCCTGAGAGAAAGGAGTAATAAGTGGCCAATCTTTGCCTCACTTTGGCAAGCGTTGAGCCCAGCCGTTTAATCCTCGTGTAACCCTGAAAATCACATTACCTGTGCAGTTTTCTCGATTCACTCTTGTATAGGTGTCGATTATGGACATTATTGGTGAATTAACATTGGTGGCCTTGTATCATGCTAATTGTTGTTTTCTAACAGAATGTTCTGGAAAACCACAGACAACGTGAGACGCAGAAATTGGGGGACTGATCAGTGGAAACATTGGGCCGTCTGGGCAGACATTGTAAACACAACAGACACAACAAGGAGGACACATGACCTCCAGCCGTGCCTCTGATTGGTCACACATAATAATCTATATTTTCCTGAGGAACAAGGGCTGGGCCGGCCGCTAAGTCCTGATGTGCCAAATTGTCTACAATGTCAATATGGCGATATGTCATGTGCTGCCATTACAGAGAACATTAGCCGCCACAAGTGCCAGACGACGCACCAGTAACCCATTAGGTAGACACAACAGGAAGTGACGTTTTGGAGTCTCATAGAAGCTGTGGAAGCAGATGCGGGGATTCTACTTCCGTCAAATTACCGGAAATATCTTCACATTCTAAGATTGCTGGCGGCAACTTGGAGTAAGCAGCAAGAATGGGCGCCGTGCCTAGCCTGTGGATGTTTGTGCTGCCTGTGCTCGGGGACTGTCTGGTCCAGGTCAGGCCACTCAAGCCGGAGCCGGCAGCCAAACAGCTCTACCACGACCTGATGAAGGCCGGGGGATACAACGCCCTCATCAAACCCTCGCCTGGCCCCAGTCATAAACTGACAGTGAAGCTTGGACTCAGGTTATCGCAGATACTGGCTGTGGTGAGTGGTACTCTTCTCTCACTTTGTGCTACCTCTCTCTCGCTCTCTCTCTCTCTCTCTCTCTCTCTCTCTCTCTCTCTCTCTCTCTCTGTCTATCTGTCTATCTATCTCTGTGTCTGTCTCTCTTTGTCTATCTGTCTCTCTCTTCTCTGTCTCATAATTATCTACTGTCTGTCTGTCTGTCTGTCTGTCTGTCTGTCTGTCTGTCTATCAATCATGATATATCATTTATTGTCATCATTTTTTAGAACAAATGCTATAGAGACATTCCCTCCAGCATACCACTAATGACGAAAACTGAATCATTTATTTATCTCAGGAATCTAACAAACAATAACTCATCAGGACTAGATGGAATCAGTAATAGGATCCTTCGCTACGCTGCACCGGCGATCTGCGAGTCACTAACTTTTATATATAATCAATGTCTCACCAAAGGTCACTGTCCATCAGCCTTTAAAATCGCTACAGTGTATCCACATTTAAAAGCTGGTTTATTAGATGATCGTCTTATGAGTAACTATAGGACAATTTCCATATCACCCTCACTATCCAAACCACTAGAAAAGAATATTCACAAAACAAAACTAGACCACTTAGTTCGCCACAAACTCTAGTTGACAGTCAGTCAGGTTTTCGGCCAAAATATTCTTGTCGAAGTGGCGAAGTGGTCGACTTTTTATTCTTGTCATACGGCCCTAACAAACATGATAGAAAACTGGCATCAAAATATTAACAACAATACTCTATGTGGAGCGGTGTTTATAGACTTTAGAAAAGCATTCGATATGATAGATCATACTATACTAATTTTAAATATACAATAAAACATAATTTAAAAAATAGAAACAATGAAAGTAAGCTTTAATATTTTTTTTTCGCATATCCTTTGCAGGACATCGCTGTCAAAATCAGCATCTTTCAGCTGATTGTTGCTTTCTTGGCAAAATTACGCTCAGTAGTTTGCCATTGCTTTCTGAGCGACCGGCTCTCATATCCCGTAAGTTACCAACGCGGAAAGAACCGCTACCGATTCTCGCGCAACGTCACGTTACTTACGAGAGTATAGGACATCACGGAGAAAGTCGTGTAACCTCTAGACCAGGGAGACCGGCAAGCTTTAATATAGTGACATTAATTTTTAAAAATCATTTTTATTAGACAGAAAACAAGTAGTATCACGCGATAAATCTTTATCTCAAGCCATTACCATTAATATTGGAGTACCTCAGGGGTCTATACTTGGCCCCCTGTTATTTGCCATTTATATAAATGATCTTCCCTTATATCTGTCGTCGTCCTGCGATCTATTTGTAGATGACTGCACAGTATATACAAACGCTATAGATTGTAATGTGCTAGAATCATCCTTGCAACAGGAAATAAATAGTGTAGTTAACTGGAGTCATGCAAATCGCAAATTAACATTTCTAAAACAAAGTCTATGTTAATAGGAACCAGGCAAAGACTTCACACTCTAAACTCGCAGAGAACTCTTCACCTGCACATTGGCAGCAAGCCTGTAGAAAGTGTAACCGAGCACAAGGCACTGGGACTTATCATAGATCAAAATCTATCCTTTAATTTCCATGTTCATGTTCTTGTTAAATAAATAGCCAAAAAAGTATACCAACTTGCCAAACCTAAAAACTTCCTTGACGAAAACACAAGAAGAATATTCTATACTTCCCACATACAAACACATATTGATTATTGCTCCACAATCTGGGATGGATATTCTAAATTAATAAGAAAACGCATTTATTCACTACAGAAAAGGGCAGTGCGTTTAATTAATGGTGAAGATCTTACCGACAGTTTTAACCTACATGAACGTCTTTAGTTACTACTACTCTACAAACGACTACGTTTTAATAAAGCTAAACTAATTCACAAAATCCTATTTCAAAATGCTCCAAGCTACCTGTGGCCAGTATTCATATATAACGCAAGACATGGCGAACGGCTAAATATACTTCATGTCCCTAAACCTAGGGTGAACTTATATAAAACAAGCTTAGCATACTCTGCAGCTCAGTTATGGAACAATCTTCCACAAGTAATCAAGGACACCACAAACGACTATACGTACAGTCGCAACCTGTTTGAATACTACCACAGTAAAGACTACATGCAACCCTTTTTTTTTTAAATTAATAATGGGAAATTATCTCAAACGACAACTACCCAATAAACATTTGCATATGTATGGTATGCTACACCTTCCTTAGGTATTTATAATGCCCATGTTAAGCATTGCCTCAGTGAGTCATGTATTATTGATTATATTTCATGCGTTTAAATGATTATTGTTCTTTTGTTGTCTAAGATTAGCTTCATAAGAGATGTTGAATGAAAGAATATATGAGAGGAAATAGAGAAGAATGGCAGAATGTCAGACGGGCCTGCGTGCCCAATTCTTAACCCTTTGAAATTAAAGTGTGTTCCTTCATTCGTTCCTTCGTTTGTTTCTATCTATCTATCTATCTATCTATCTATCTATCTATCTATCTATCTATCTATCTATCTATCCATCCATGTACCCTCTTCTTAAATCTGGTTCATTGGACAATGATCTCCCGAACAATTACAGACCCATTTCCTTACTATCATCACTATCTAAGCCACTAGAAAAACACATCCATAAAGTAACATTACAGTATTTAGTTCGCAACAAGCTTATTGTTGACAACCAATCAGGATTTCGACCAAAATATTCTTGCCATACGGCCCTAACAAACATGATAGAAAATTGGCACCAGAATATAAACAACAACAGTCTATGTGGAACTGTGTTTATTGATTTCAAGAAAGCATTTGATATGATAGACCATGTTATTTTAATTAAAAAACTTGAGACAATGAAAATTGGCCCTAATGTAGTCACTCTAATATCATCTTTTCTATCAAACAGAAAGAAGTAGTATCACATAATAAATGTCTGTCTCATACCACTACCTTCAATATTGGAGTACCGCAAGGCTCTATTCTTGGCCCTCTATTGTTTGCCATATATATTAACGATCTACCTTTACATCTTTCGTCGTCCTGCGATCTATTTGCAGACGACTGTACAGTGTACACAAATGCTGAAAACTGTATTCTTCTTCTTCTTCGTTCATCCGGAGTTTTTTTTCGGATGTGATTGCGTTGTGCCTGTTTACAGCAGAGCTGCGTTCTTGCGCCGTTAGGCCGACACATCCGACTTCTGCGGGCATTTGTTGACCGGGTTAACCTTCCCGGGGGAAAACTGTATACACACATCACTTCAACTTCACATCGACAACATGCCAGTAGAAAGTGTAATTGAGCACAAAACATTAGGCATAATCATTGATAGAAACCTAACCTTTAATTCCCACGTTCAAGCGCTTATTAAACAAACAGCGAAAAAGGTCTACCAACTCGCCAAAATTAAAAACTTCCTTGATGAGGACACAAGGAAACTATTCTATACTTCTCATATACAGACACACTTTGACTACTGCTCTACAATCTGGGACGGTTGTTCTAATTCAAACACCAAGCGACTTTACTCACTCCAGAAACGGGCCATGAGTCTAATTTATAACAAACATTTATCTGACAATCCTAGCCTGTATAAACGCCTTCAGTTACTACCACTCCGCAAACGCCTGCTTTTCAATAAAGCTAAACTAATTCACAAAATCCTGCATCGGAATGCCCCAAATTACCTTTGGCCATTGTTTAAATATAATGCTAGACACAGTAAACGTTTAAATATATTACACATTCCGAAGCCTAGGATTGACTTATACAAAACAAGCTTAACGTACTCTGCAGCTCAGCTGTGGAACAATCTTCCACAAGAAATCAAAGACATCACCAATCCCTATTCATAAAATCGCAAATTACTCGAACACTATCTCAGTACGGATTACCTTCCCCCTTAATAATAGAGATAATAATAATAACAACAAAACCCTAGTATAACAGCCAGTCCCCTTTTGGTAGGCCAGTATATTCCACATGGTTAATAACAAGTGTCAGATCATTATCTAATTTTACTGTGTCGTGTAGTTTTGATGTTCGCATTTTGCCCATGCCTTTATAATGCATATCTTTTATATTGTTGCTGTTCTCTGTTAGCCTTGAATGATGTGTGAATGAAATAATGTATGAAAGAGAGTGATAGAAGGGCAGAATGTTAGACGGGCCTGCGTGCCCAATTCTTAACCCTTTGAAAATAAAGTTTGTTCGTTCGTTCGTTCGTTCGTTCCATCCATCCATCCATCCATCCGTCCGTCCGTCCGTCCGTCTATCCATCCACCCACCGACCAACCCATCCATTCATCCATCAATCCATCCATCCATCCAACCATCTATATATCTATCTCTCTATCTGGGAGTTTGTTCATACTAGTTTCAATGCTCACGTGAGGCATTTTGTATGTGTCTAGATGTGAGGATGTGTGAGCGTGTGTGTGGAGGATGTGTGTTAGTGTGGGGATATGTGTGGGTGGGGGAAGTGTGGGTGGGGGACATGCGTTTGGATGGGTTCGGGTGTGTGGGTGTTGTTGGGTAGTGATATTTGTGGGTGTTGGTGGGACGTGTGGATGGATGTGCGGGGGTGAAAGTAGGGGTGTGGGAATGGGTGTGGGGGTTGTGTGTATGGGTGGAGGATATGTGTATAGGACGGATGCGGGGGATGTGTGTTTGGGTGGGGGATGTGTGTGGGTGGGTGGAGATGTGTGGATGGTTTGGGGAAGTATGTGTGTGTGGCGGGGTTGTGTGGATAGGGGATGTGTGTGGGTGGATTGGGGATGTAAGGGCGGTTGGGGAGAAGTGTATGGTGTGTGGCTTTGGAATATGTGTGCGGTGTGTTGGCGGGGGATGTGTGCATGGTGTGTGGGTAGGGGGTATGTTTTTGGTGGTATGGGTGAGGATATGTGTGTGAGTGGGGGATAATGTGTGGTGTGGGGATGTGTGTGATGGGTGTGGGGAATTTTGTATGAGTGGGGGTTATGTGTGGGTAAGTAGGGGATGTGTGGTGGCTGGGGGAAGTATGTGTGGGTGGTGGGGGTGTGTGGGTGGGAGATGTGTTCGTGGGTGGGGAATGTGTGGGTGGGGGTGTGTGAGTGGCTTAGGGATGTGTAGGTGGGTGAGGGATGTGTATGTGTCGGGGTGGGATGCGTGAGTGGGTGGAGGATGTGTGTGGGAAGGCTTATTGTGATCGAGAGATGTTTGGTTGGGGGTGGGTGGGGTGGGTGGGTGTGTGTGTGTGTGTAGTGGAGGATGTGTGGGTGAGTGAGTGTGTGTTGGTGGATGGGTGGGGAATGCGTGTGTGGGTGGGGAGAGGTGTGTGGTGTGTTGGTTGTGTGTGGTGTGTAGGTGTGTAGGTGGGGTATGTGTTTGTGGTGTGTGTGGGGGGGGGGGGGTATGTAGGATTTGTGGGTGAGGGTATCTGTGTGGGTGTGGGTGGGGATATTGTGTGTATGTAGGTGGAGGATATGTATGTGATGTATAGGTGGGGATGTGTGGTGTACGTGGGTGTGGGATGTGTTGGTGAGGGATATGTTTGTGTGGTGCGTAGGTTGGGAATATTGCGTGGTAGGGGATGTATGTGATATGCGGGTGGGGGATGTGTGTGGTGGGGGATTGGGTTAGGGTATGTGTGAGTGGGTGTAGGATGTATGTGTGGTTGGTGGGGTGTGTGTGAGTGGATTGTGGATGTATAGGTGGTTAGGGAGGTGTGTGTGTGTGTGTGTGTGTGTGTGTGTGTGTGCGTGTGTGTGTGGGTAGGGAGATGTCAGTTGGTGGGGATGTGTGTGTATGGTTTGGGGATGTGTGATTGGATGTGCGATGTGTGTGTTATTGGGGATGTGTGTGCGTGGGTGGGGAATATGTGGTCAATGGAGGTGTGGCTGGAGGATAGGTGGTTGGAGGTGTGGGTGGGCGTGGGATGTGTGGGTTGGCGGGGGATGTTTGTGGGTGGCGAGTGTGTTTTGGTTGGGGGAACAGGTGAGGGCAGTGTGTGTGGGTGAGGGATGCACGGGAGGAGGAGGGGTCGGTTGGTGGGCATGTATGTGTCCCTGTGTGTGTGTCTGTGTGTGTGTGTGTGTGGGTGGGTAGGTGGGTGTGTGTGTGTGTGTGTGTGCGTGGGTGAGGTGATATTTGGGTAGGTGGGAGATGGGCCTCATAACATGGTAATTTGCCTTGTTTATATTTACAGTATTCATTTCACAATGTTTATTTTTCTTCCTATGTAAATGTATAATGCTCTTGATGAAAGAAAGATGAGTAATTTAAAGGGCCGAATGTAAGACGGGCCTGCGTGCCCAATTTGTGACCCTTTTAAAATAAAGTTGATTTGATTTGATTTGATTTTGATTTTCTATCTATCTATCTATCTATCCATCCATCCATCCATCCATCCATCCATCCATCCATCCATCCATCCATCCATCCATCCATCCATCCATCCATCCATCCATCCATCCATCCATCCATCCATCCATCCATCTATCTATCTATCTATCTATCTATCTATCTATCTATCTATCTATCTATCAAGCTTAACGTATTCTGCACCTCAGCTGTGGAACAATCTTCCACTAGAAATCAAAGACATCACCAAGTCCTATTCATATAATCGTAAATTATTCGAACACTATCTCAATACGGATTACCTTCCCCCTTAATAATAGAGATAATAATAATAATAACAAAACCCTAGTATAACAGCCAGTCCCCTTTTGGTAGACCAGTATATTCCACATGGCTAATAACAAGTGTCAGACCATTATCTAATTTTACTGTGTCGTGTAGTTTTGATGTTCGCATTTTGCCCATGCCTTTATAATGCATATCTTTTATATTGTTGCTGTTCTTTGTTAGCCTTGAATGATGTGTGAATGAAATAATGTATGAAAGAGAGTGATAGAAGGGCAGAATGTTAGACGGGCCTGCGTGCCCAATTCTTAATCCTTTGAAAATAAAGTTTGTTCGTTTGTTCGTTCGTTCGTTCTATCTATCTATCTATCTATCTGATCTGTCTGGGTGTTTAAGTGGGGGATGTTTGTGTGGGGGATGTGTGTATGGGTTGGAGATGAGTGTGTGTGTGGGGGGGGGGGGGGAAGATGTGTGTTTTTGTTGGGGTATGGGTGTTTGAGTGAGATGTGTTTGGAGGATGTTGTATGGGTGGGGTATGTGTGTGTGGGTGGAGAGATGTATGTAGGTGGGGTGTATGGGTGGAGAGATGTGTGTGTGGGGTGAGTGGGGGGAATGTTTGGGTGGGTGGGGGTTGTTTGGGTTAGTGGGTACATGTGTGGGTGAAGGGTGAGGGATGTGTGGGGGTGGGGGGGGTGAAGGGATGCTTGTGTGGGGTGGGGATGTGTGTGTGTGGGTGAGGGATGTGTGGGGATGTGTGGGTGTTGGTGGATGGGATGATGTTTGGGTTGTTGGGTGGGAGATGTGTGTTGATAGTTGGGTGGCGATGTGTGGTGGTTGGGTGTGTCAGGGTGTGTGCAGTGGGTTTGGAGATGTGTGTGTGGGTTGGGGGATTGGTGCATGGGTGGGGGATATGTGTGGGGGATGCGTGTGTGTGGGGATAGGGAATGTGTTTGTGGGTGGGGATGTGTGTGTGGGGTGGGGGGAATGTGTGGTGGTGGGGTGTGTTAGTGGGGGATGTGTGTGGGGATATGTGTGGGTGGGGTATGTGTGTGTGGGTGGGTGGGGTATGTGTCTGTGGGTTGGGATGTGTGGGAGGGTGGGGGAGATGTTTGTGTGGGAGGGGAAATGTGTGGGTGGGGGTGTGTGGGGGGATGTGTGTGTGGGTGGGGGATGTGTGTATGGGTGGGTGTGGGTGGGTGGGGAATGTGTGGGTGGGTGGTGAGTGGGTGTTTGTTAGGCATGTGTGTGAGTGGGGATGTTGTGTGGGTGGGAGAGGTGTGGGTGGTGGATGGGTGTGTGGGTGAGGAATGTGTGTGTGTGGGTGGCAGAGATATGGGTGGGTGATGTGTGTTCGGGAATGTGTGGGTGGGTGGTGAATGGGTGTGTGGGTAAGGATGTGCTTGTGGGTGGGAGAGGTGTGGGCGGGGATGTGTGGGTGGGTAGGGATGTGTGTGTTGGTGGTTGATGTATATATTACCGCTTGTATTCCATCTGTGTATATTGTTGCTTGTATTTCGTCTGTGTACATTACCGATTGTATTCCATCTCCTAACCGATGTAGATTAGGAAAATCCTGGGAGGGAAGGACTCCATCTTGGGGAACACCGTGACGCAGTAGTACTCCTTGCTCTTGAGTCCGTTTGTCTGTACTCGGGCTCTTCAGTTGTGCAAGTATGTTTTCACCCATGTGTCCATCCTTCCACTGACTGTGCCATGTCTCTCTCTCTAGATAAGACCTGCCTTCCAAACCGTCTCAGGCTTTCTTTAGGGCTACCCACGACGCAAACTTTAGTTTCTGATCTTCAAGTGCATCTTCCAGTTCTGCGGAGAGTTAGGTTGTCTCATCTCCCGTAGAACAACATTGCCTAAAGCCTGCTTTCTGCCACGCTGGAATGGTTTCACTTTGCCTGTACCACTGGAGTCGGTGGCCCATTGTTTTGCAGAGACAGCTTGTAAAGGTAATTGGTGTCTAGCTGGAGGCAATGGAAATGGTTTCCCTGGTTTCATGAGAGGCATCGTGATTGCTTCTCTCCATTTACGTCTGAGGCCTAGAAATGATTGAAGATTTGCAGCATTGTTTTGGCTGTTGCTTCCGGGGTCCTGGTCATTTACATTGGATATTCCATCGCTTCCGGTGACTTTCTCAATTTCAGTTTTAATATTGCTAGCTCCATTTCACTGGGTGTAGTGGGTGCTTCCAGCACCCCAGGTGTTGATTCATTCAGTACTATATATTGTCGTTTCTCTCTCTCTCTCTCTCTCTCTCTCTCTCTCTCTCTCTCTCTCTTCTCGTTCTCTCTCCTCTCTCTCTCTCTCTTTCTCTTTTTCTTTCTATCTTTGTCTCTCACTCTCTATCTCTCTGTTTCTTTTGTTCGTTCTCTGTTTTTCTCTTTAACTCTCTCTTGTCTCTCTCTTTCTCTCTCTCTCTCTCTCTTCTCTCTCTCTCTTCTCTCTCTCTCTCTTTCTCTCTCTCTCTCTTTCTCTCTCTCTTCTCTTCTCTCTCTCTTCTCTTCTCTCTCTCTCTTCTCTTCTCCCTCTCTCTCTCTTCGCTTCTCTCTCTCTCCTCTTCTCTCTCTCTCTCTTTCTCTCTTTTTCTTTCTATCTTTGTCTCTCTCTCCTCTTCTCTCTCTCTCTCTCTCTCTTTCTCTCTTTTTCTTTCTATCTTTGTCTCTCTCTCTCCTCTTCTCTCTCTCTCTCTCTTTCTCTCTTTTTCTTTCTATCTTTGTCTCTCTCTCTCCTCTTCTCTCTCTCTCTCTTTCTCTCTTTTTCTTTCTATCTTTGTCTCTCTCTCTCTCTCTCTCTCTGTTTCTCTTGCTCGTTCTCTGTTTTTCTCTTAAACTCTCTCTCTCTCTCTGTCTGGTCTCCCTCTTTATCTCTCTCTCTCTCTTTCCCCCTCTCACTTTCTGCTGTATCGATGTTTTACACTTAATTTTCACTTCTTTTACCTTACTCGTCACTTACTTTACCTAACCCATCACTTACTTTACCTAACTCGTCACTTCCTTTACCTAACTCGTCACTTACTTTACCTAACTCGTCACTTCCTTTACCCAACCCATCACTTCCTTTACCTAACTCGTCACTTACTTTATCTAACTCATCACTTACTTTACCTAACCCATCACTTACTTTACCTAACTCGTCTCTTCCTATATCTATCTCGTCACTACCTATACCTAACTCAAAGAGCCATCTTGAAAGATGGGAGCGTATACAGAATGCGGCAATGATGTTGATCCTGGGGTGCACACACGACACAACAATTACATGCATGAGACAAATCCTGGCACTACCAACACAGGCGGATATGCACAGGGTCCTTCAAGACACACCTAAGAGTTGCTGCAGATGGGGATCACACAGGGTCCTTCAAGACACACCTGAGAGTTGCTGCAGATAGGGATCCCACAGGGTCCTTCCAGACACACCTGAGAGTTGCTGCAGATAGGGATCACACAGGGTCCTTCCAGACACACCTAAGAGTTGCTGCAGATAGGGATCACACAGGGTCCTTCCAGACACACCTGAGAGTTGCTGCAGATAGGGATCACACAGGGTCCTTCCAGACACACCTGAGAGTTGCTGCAGATAGGGATCACATAGGGTCCTTCCAGACACACCTGAGAGTTGCTGCAGATAGGGATCACATAGGGTCCTTCCAGACACACCTGAGAGTTGCTGCAGATAGGGATCACATAGGGTCCTTCCAGACACACCTGAGAGTTGCTGCAGATAGGGATCACCTCCTACATGCAGACGTGGGTTTGATCAAGTGTAATACATCCTACATGACAGGACATCCTACATGACAGGACATCCTACATGACAGGACATTCTACATTACAGGACATCTTACATTACAGGACATTATACATGACAGGACATCTTACATGGCAGGAAATTCAACATGATAGGTCATTATACATGACAGGACATTCGACATGACAGGACATTATACATGACAGGACATCTTACATGGCAGGAAATTCAACATGATAGGTCATTATACATGACAGGACATTCGACATGACAGGACATTATACATGACAGGACATCTTACATGACAGGAAATTCAACATGATAGGTCATTATACATGACAGGACATTCGACATGACAGGACATTATACATGGCAGGACATCTTACATGACAGGACATCATATTTTACTGATCAAATCATTTCAGAAGCTATATCCACAGTATATGATCTATGTTTTTAATTGATGGTCAGCACGTCAAACTATCACTATTGATGGATGTACTGATGGTCAGCACGTAAAACTATCACTATTGATGGATGTACTGATGGTCAGCACGTCAAACTATCACTATTGATGGATGTACTGATGGTCGGCATGTAAAACTGTCACTATTGATGGATATACTTATGGTCGGCACGCAAAACTATCACTATTGATGGATGTACTGATGGTGAGCACGTAAAAGTATCACTATTGATGGATGTACTGATGGTGGGCACGTACAACTATCACTGTTGATGGATGTACTGATGGTAAGCACGTAAAACTATCACTATTGATGGATGTACTGATGGTAAGCACGTAAAACTATCATTATTAATGGATGTACTGATGGTCAGCACGTAAAAGTATCACTGTTGATGGATGTACTGATGGTCAGCACGTAAAACTATCACTATTGATGGATGTACTGATGGTGAGCACGTAAAACTATCACTATTGATGGATGTACTGATGGTGGGCACGTACAACTATCACTGTTGATGGATGTACTGATGGTAAGCACGTAAAACTATCACTATTGATGGATGTACTGATGGTAAGCACGTAAAACTATCATTATTAATGGATGTACTGATGGTCAGCACGTAAAAGTATCACTGTTGATGTATGTACTGATGGTCAGCACGTAAAACTATCACTATTGTTGGATATGTTGTTATAATAAATACTCCAACAATCTGTCGGCAGACACCCCTGCATCGTTGGCTCGTGCGGAAGAAGAATCATTCCCAGCCATCCAGCAGAAATAAGCGCACTCCGGAAGATTTGGGTAGAACAATTTTAGATCTGGAAATTGGCGCTATTGCACCCGAGGCAATCGTGAGCTTCCTGGAATCACAATTAGCTCTTCCAGCCTCAGAGAATGGAAAGTGCCCTGAAGTGCATTTCCAGAGAATATTTGCATATTCTTCGCATTTGTGTAATATTGCCGTCCAGTTACAGCTTCATTAAGTTGCGTACAGGGCCGTGACAACAGGTGTCGGGCCTAGTCAATGTTCAGGATGGGGCACCAGACAGTGAGATGGTGGCAGAGTCTGTTGGGGAACCAGGCATTTCCTCGGGCTTGTCCTAATGTTGACTTCATACGAGAACTTCGCTTTTCATGTCTGTTAGTCTGGATGTCTGAATCTTTGGATCTCTCTCTGTCTCTGTCTCTGTCTCTGTCTGTCTGTCTGTCTCTCTCTCTCTCTCTCTCTCTCTCTCTCTCTCTCTCTCTCTCTCTCTCTCTCATACACATACACACATATACACATCCACAAACAGCAAACGCTTGAGACATCGTGTATATGTGAGTATGTGTTTTGGTGGATGGGTGGGTGTGTGTATTTATGTCTATGTGTGTGCTTATATGTGTGTATATATGTGTGTATGTGGGTGTATGTGGGTGTGTACATGTATGTATGTGTGTGAATGTGTTTATGAGTATGTGTGTAGGTGTGTATGAGTGTGTATGTGTATGTATTTGTGTATATGCGTGTATGGGTGTATGCTTGTGTGTGTGTAGCAGAAGTTGGGTATTAGGTGGGAAAAGGCTACAGCACGATTGAGCATCGGGATGGAATGGGAAGAGAGATGCTCAAGTCGTGACGTAGTTTGTTGTTAGGAGGGAGTTTACATCTAGAGCCAGAGCAGAGAAGACGCCATGTTGTGTCCAGGTTGTCATCAATAAGAAATAAACAACATTTATAATAAACCAGAGAACTCGTTAGCCTACTCTGTTATATATCCATAAATGGTGCCGTGACCATCCGGAGCGAATAGAAGCCAGAAGACTGGTAGGGACCCAACCAGGGGTTGAAGTTACTGAGGCATCCGAAGAAGAAACTACCTGAAGGGCGGGATCACTTGGAAGAAGAAACTACCTGAAGTGCGCGATCGGTTTCAACTAACACAGACTCCTACTGTTTGAGTTCTACATGACAGCGAACATAGAGGAATACAGGAATACGTCTTTCTTGGATCGGGAACAGAGAGTAGGGTAATCAGTAAACCTATTAACTGGTTGAACTTGGTGCATAAGGTAAATAAGGTAATATTTCTTAAATTAGTTGATTACAAATGTGAAATTGATTATTTTGTCTGTACAATAATATTTCAGCATGACAGAGCAAGATTCTTTAGCACAAGTGTTGACGGGAGTGGGAACAGTGATAGATAGACTTAATACGGTCATGAAACAACACGGAATGGCAACTGAAATTGTTAAGTTTAGCGGACAGGCAAGAGAGTTTAAGAAGTGGGTTACTTCCATAGAGAAATATGCATATTTGGTGTCTGCATCAGATGAAGAGAAAATGAGACTTGCTTATCAGGCAGCAACAGAACCGGTTTCGGATCATATCCGAAGAAAGTTAGAGGCTAGAGTAGATGAGACATGGGAGCAGTTCAAAGACGACCTGGCACACAAATACGCGGAAAAAACGGATCCACAACATGCGTTTTCGGTATTGAGACAGTCTAAACAAAACACTGGAGAGACGGTACAATTGTTCAGTGATAGGTTGATTAACCTGGCTGAAGAGGCATTCTTGGGACAGAATGTACGAGGAGAAGAGGTGGAGAGGATGCTAGTCGGGATTTTTGTAGATGGCATAAAATCCGATGGACTGAAGTTTAAGTTGATGAGAGAAAACCCCGAGAGGTTGTCACAAGCTGTAGATATTGCAGTACAAGAAGAAAATTTAAGACGTAGATTTAGATTGAGAACAGGACGAGAAATAGGAACTAGTCGAGAAGATAGAATTGAGGAGCCTATGGAGATAGGACAAACAAGGTTCGGATGGAATAGGAGAGGAGGCGTACAGACGTTACAAGGTAGTAAAAGAAATGCTTATGATGAAAGGAGACAAATGAGGTATCCTACCGGTGAGACAGTGGGTAAAACAAATAACACAAATGTAGTCTGTTGGGTTTGTGGTCAACGCGGACACGTTTCTCGTTTTTGTGGTAACAGGCATGTCCAGTCGAATACACCAACTAGAAATGGCAATAGCAGGTTAAATAGGAAAATATAGAGTTCGTACACTAATTGATTCAGGAGCTCAGGTTAGTGTAATTAAAGAAAGTTTTTTATATAAAATAGTGAGAAATTGTAGAATATTTAAGAGTCATAATAATCTTCACTCTGTTACAGGACAGAATTTACAAGTAATTGGACAAACAATGATCAATTTTAAGTTAGGAGGGGTCAACGTAAGACATCTTTTTCAAGTAGTGAAAGATTTAAATAGAAACATGCTGATAGGAAGAGATTTTTTAATAAAAAATGGAGTAAGACTTTTCTTTGATTTACACAAATTAAAATTCAAGGACGTCTATGTAGATATGGAAGAAGACATGCATATATCTAGTTAGAGTTAAAATGTCCACGACGTTAAAACCACAGTCGGTTAATTTGATACAAGCAAAGGTGAAGAGAAACCCATATTATGTGGCAGGACACACAGTCAGAATCACTGAATTGCAACAGGAAGTAATTGATGAGCCTGGTTTGGAAGTTCCGGATGGAATAGTAGCGTTAGATAAACACTTAACTTTTCCAGTGATGGTTATTAACAACACAGGTAGAGAAATTAAATTATACAGAGGATGTGTAGTAGCTAAACTAGAACATAACATTAGTGATATATTAGCAACAGATAGAGTAGAAAGACCGGGAGCAAACTATTCACAAACTTCTAGTGAAAGAATTAATAACAGACGCGGACGCGGAAGTAGAGGGAATGCACAAATGGATGAATTGATCCATCCATTCAGAAGAAATACAGCCCAAATACATTCACTAGACAAAATGACAAGGGAACAAGAATTGTTGGCACAGTTAAAAGCTCCACCAGAAAATAAGAAAGTGTTAGAACAACTTATAAAAGAAAATCAGGATGTTTTTGAAATTAATGATTTAGAATTGGGAAGGACAAAAACAGTTACAATGGAAATAGATACGGGAGACCATCCACCAATTAGTTTAAAACCATATAGAACTCCTTTAAGAAATAGAGAAATTGTCGAAAAAGCAATAGAAGACATGTTGAAAGCGGGAATAATAACAAGATCAAAGTCAGAATGGTCATCTCCGATTGTAATTGTGGCCAAACCTGATGGTTCAAGTCGGTTCTGCTGTGACTATCGGGCGTTGAACAAAATCACTAAGAATGTAGCGTACCCACTGCCGGTGATTGATGATATTTTGGGGTTGCTTAATGGCTCTACATTTTTCACGACACTAGACGCAAGATCAGGATTCTGGTGTATTCCGATGTCGAAGGACGCTCAAAAGAAAAGTGCTTTCTGTACTCATATGGGTTCTTACGAATTCTTACGAATGCCATTCGGGGTTCGTACGGCTCCATCTCACTACATGCTCTTAATAAATGAGGTATTAGAGGGTATGCAAAAGTTTGCATTAGCATACATAGACGACATTCTAATCTATACAGCAGGGGATGTGGACGATCACTTAAAACATGTCAGACTAGTATTCGACAGATTAAGAATACATGATGTTAAATTGAAGCTTAGTAAGTGCCAGTTTTTAAAAACAGAAACAAAATATTTGGGGTATATTATAAATAGAGACGGAATTAAACCAGACCAAGACAAGATAAAGTTTATTAAAGAGTTACCTTCTCCAACTAACGTAAAAGAAGTGCGTGCTTTTATTGGAACTTGTGGGTACTATAGGCGCTTTATCCCAGGGTTTTCAAAGATAGCAGAACCTATTACTAATTTAACGGGCAAATACGCTAGATTTAAGTGGGATGATGAGTGTCAAAAAGCGTTCGAGTCTTTAAAAAACAGCTTAACACTGGTACCACTATTGACGCATCCAGATTTGAATAAACAGTTAATACTATATACAGATGCTTCGGACAATGCTATAGGAGCGTGTTTGGTTCAACCATATGAAGGAAAAGAGTCTGGAATACCAGGGGTTAAAAATGAAAGGCCAATTTATTTCTTGTCTCATAAGCTTAGCAGGTCGCAACGGAAATGGACGACTATTGAGAAAGAGGCGTATGCTATACACTACGCTCTACAAAAACTAAATTACTACTTACATAACGCAAATTTTGTTATTAGAACTGACCATATGCCTTTAAAATCTCTATTAGAAGCTCCAGTGCAGAACAGGAAGATACAGACGTGGGCATTGAATCTACAGGGATACAATACGAAAATTGAATACATTCCAGGTAGGATTAACACATGTGCTGATTTATTGTCTAGGATCCCGTACCCACAGTCATCAGGAGACACAGAAGATGAAGGTGAACCAGAGATTGACGACCGAAACTGGCAAGTAAATATATTAGATTCTGCCATAATAAATAGAGAAGAGTTTGAGAGTTTACCATCGGATCAAGAGGCTGAACCTAGAGCAGAAGACCCACATTTAGCACAATTTAATATGAAAGAAGAACAAGAATTAGATCCAAAAGTATTACAAATAAAACAGAAATTAAAAGAAACGGAGGAGAATAAATATAAGAAGAATTATTTAGTTTTACAAGAAGATGAACAGTTATATTATATGAGTGAAAAGAATGAACAGCTAAGGAAATATATTCCCACACATTTGGAAAATGAAGTTTTAAAAGCATATCATGATGAGAATGGTCATCTCGGTCGAGATAAATTAGTGAAAGCACTTACGAGTAAATATTATTGGCCGAACTTATTTAGATCTGCTTGCAAATATGTGGATACGTGTGAAAGATGCAGGTTAAGGAATATGAAAACAATTAAGTGTCCATTACAAGATACAGATATTCCTCAGTTTCCAATGCAAAAAATTAGTTTAGATATATCGGGTCCACACCCCAGGACATTGTCAGGGAACGTGTATTTAATTCATATAGTAGACGTCTACAGTCTTTGGCCAGAAGTTTATGCAATCCCAGATAAGAGCGCTGATACTGTCATTAATATTTTTTTACAGGAATTCGTACCAAGATTTAGTTGTCCACAAGTTATACTCACGGATAATGGTAGAGAATTTGTGAATAAGAAATTCGAAAAGTTATTAAAAGATTTGAATATAAAACATGTAAAGACCTCATACTACAGACCTTCTTCAAATGCTAAGAACGAACGACAACATAGAACATTATACGATATTATAGCAAAGATTGTGGATGAACATGAAAAAGATTGGGATCTATTCTTAGGACCAGCTCTTAGCGCTATACGCACAAATCAAAATGAGAGCACAGGGTTTTCACCATTCTATTTAATACACGGGAGAGAACCAGTACTGCCTATAGATAATCTGTTAAAACCAAGACGGAAATCTATGGGGGAAGACTTTCAAGAGACTATCATACAGGAAATGCATAGAGCACACGTAAGATTAAAGAATAATATAATTAAAGCGAGAGAAAGACAGAAAAGGTACAAAAACGTGAATACAAAATTACAGGAGTTTAAAGTAGGTGATAGAGTTTATTACAAGAAGCATAGAAGGAACTCTAAGTTTGATGCTCGTTGGGTTCCAGGTTATTACGTTTTAGAAAAGCTAGGAAATGTATCGTATAGTATCAAGAACCAGGTAACGGGACATGTAGCAAGGACACACGTGGAACACTTAAGAAGAGATGATGATGAGAAAGAAAATGATAATTATAATAATAATTATTATTCAGACACCGGATACTTAGATGAACGAGTCGTCAGGAGAACTATAATAACCCCAGGTTTTAGAAAAGATCCAGCACACAATCAGTTAAAAACAACTCCAGTTTACGATGATGCTCAAGAACAGACTATACCGAAAACGATAGAAGAAGGAAATGTGAATGAGAGTCATTATGATAGTATAGAGTTTATGGAAGAGGAAATAGGTGCTCCATTTAAGAATACTAGACAAGCAACAAAAAGAAGAATGGATAAACAAAGAGAAAGAGAAGTGAAAAGACAGAGGAGAATTAGAGAGTATTCAACAAGCGGTGAAGATATGCCTCTACTAGAAAGGTCCTTAAGAAATAATGATAGACAAATTAGATGGGATATTGAACGGAAGAGATTAGCGGCTGCTAGCGAGAGACATACGGATGAAGAAGAAGAAATGGATGAGAAGTCAGAGTCAAATAGTAGTATGGAGGAAGCTGATAGGTTATACGGGGAGGAGGATATTGATGTGGAGATAGCACTTATTCAAAGAAACTTGGAGTTATTGAAGAGGTGGAAACGTAAGAGGTAAATGGATAGAAAATATTGCAGATAGCGTGATATAAGTTTCATGGTTTAGAAAGGAAAGAGATACTTGATGAAGTATATGAGACGGTGGAAATGGAAAAGGCTTCTGTTGATGCTTTTCATAAATGATCTTGAGGAGTAGTTAAACATTAAGATAACTAATATGGATGTAGGTTCGAGTGAGGCATATATATTTTTTTCTCTGTGATGGAGTTGTTGGTTGATTTTATGTTTCAATTTCTTATTAGGTAGATGTACTCTATAGTAAATAGGCAAGTTTTTATTGGTGCTAGAAATACCGTGGTTAATGGTAATGATTAAGTAGTTATAGGAATATGTGGAACAAATCCAGGAGAAACAATTGGTGTGTCGAACCACAGGTTCTGTTGGTAGATAATACGCTCATTGGTAGTTAAAAACTTTTGTGAAAGGAACAGATATTGTTTTAAGTTAGAAATTGGTCTGTAGATAACAGATATATATATATATATATATATATATACATATATATATATATATATATATATATATGTACAGAGACATTGTACAACCTCACGGAATGACACTATCCAGTGCCGTCCACCGGGCACTGGAACGCAAATTATTCCTCCCCACGACGCTTGACGGCAGAAGTGGAAGATGATGATGATGATATATATATATATATATATATATATATATATATATATATATATATATATATATACTTGACAGTGAGTTGTTTTAGTTTCTCGGTTATAAAAACAATGAAGTGACTTGAGTGAATAGATATGAGTTACATTGGTTCGTATAGGAGGACAATGTTGCTTGGTCACTTTAAGTAGTTAATTCTATGTGAATTATATTTTTTTTTGAAAACCTTCTCTTTAGCGAGAAGACAGTTGTTTTATTGAAACTGAGTTTTAAATGCCTCATATATAATATGTTTTTTTGCTTGATTTGCTCCTGTGATATGATTGTTATTATTTGATTTTAGAATAGGGTTATTGTGTTCATAGACTTTTGCGTACAAACTATTGGTCCGTAAAAGAGACCAGTAGTGTTAGGTAATACTAGAAAATTGTATTTTAATTGGATAAGATGCATGTTATATTATTTTAAAATGTGTTTTTCGTTGATTGAATTGGGGGGTATAATGTCTTGTTTTGATTTTATTTCGCTTAACTCATAATTTAATTAAGTTGTTTTGTGTATTAAGTTACCTGGTTATAAATTTAATTAAGTAAGTTAATTTTTAAATAGTTATGGTGTTGGCTGGAATAAAGAAAAAATATGAGTAGTTAATAAAACTACTGAGGGCTAATAGAGAGACACATACTGAGGGTTAATAGAGAGACATATAGTTAATCGGCATGAAGAGGTTCTTATGGATATGAAGTATTAGAAAATAAAATAGGAGCTGCATTAAAGTCATTATATGAAGAAAAAGGAGGGGGAGACTGTGAATGGCAGCATATAAGCGGGAGTATTTATATAGGTAGACAAAGAAGCAGATTATGGGATGTGAGGGGGTAAGATATAGGAATATGAACATTGGCTCGTGGTAAAAGATGAGGTAACGGAAATATAGACAAGATTGTGGATGGCAATATAAATGTTGAATATATAAATGTTGAGAAAACTTGTGTCAACTTGATTTATAGAGAACAAAGATCTATTTCATAAGATGTATTTTAAAAAATTATTTTACAAAATTTTTTTATTGGCAAGGGAGGTAAATGTGATTGTGTGGACTATGCATTACTTTATGTAAATGTGATCATGTTGACTATTCATTCTTTATGCTTTTCACTGGGTGCGCACCCCTTCTTTACTTTTTCTAACTACGTTGTTTCTGTTTGTCCTGTGTTGTGAAAGAGTGAGGAATTTCATAATGTCAAGTGTACGATAACGATTATACGAGCTATTCTTATGATATGTATATTTTGTACAGGAACTTTGAGGAGCCAAGAACGAACCAGAAATATATAGTGGATTACTATATGGCAGGGGAAAGAGTTACGAATAGATTGGTGTACTTAAAATAAAGTTGGTTTGGGGAAGATTAGAGGAGCTGTGGGAAGTAAGGAAAGGGAAGAAGGAGTGTTTAGTTTAAAAAGTTAACCATATGTGGTATGATGTATTGTATAAAGTTGAGATTTAATGGTTATTGATATGTGTTATGTTATGAAGAGGCAGAAACGAAGAAGAAGTTTATAGTGGGTTACTATATGATAATATGACAGGGAGAAGAGTTAAAGAATAGAATATTTACTTAAGTTGGAGTTGGTTTGGGGAAGATTAGAGGAGTTGTGGGAGGTAAGGAAAGAGAGGGAATAGAGTAGGGGGATTGGGAGTAAAGAATTTTTAAAGGAAAAATTCTTTAGAAAAACATAGGAAGGTGTAGCAGAAGTTGGGTATTAGGTGGGAAAAGGCTACAGCACGATTGAGCATCGGGATAGAATGGGAAGAGAGATGCTCAAGTCGTGACGTAGTTTGTTGTTAGGAGGGAGTTTACATCTAGAGCCAGAGCAGAGAAGACGCCATGTTGTGTCCAGGTTGTCATCAATAAGAAATAAACAACATTTATAATAAACCAGAGAACTCGTTAGCCTACTCTGTTATATGTGCTTGTGTGTATGTGTGAGTATTTTTGTATGCGTGTTTATGTGTGTGCACATGTATGTGTGTGTAAGTATGTGTGTATGGGTGTGGATGTGTGCATGTGTGTGGGTATATGTGTGTATGTGCGTGTGCATGTGTGTGTATGCTCGTGTACATAAGTGTATATGCTTGTGTGTGTATGTGTGCATACATGCTGTGTTTGCGAGGGAGTGTGTATTTGTATGCTATGCACTGGAGCGCTTGTTTATGTGTTGTATGTGAGGATGCTCACGATAATCGTCAGTATATATGTGTGTGTTAAGTGTGGGAGCTTGTTCATATTATTTTCGTAATTGTGAGGCAGCGAGCATGTGTCTAGATGTGTATTGTGTCTATGTATGTGTGTTTATATGGGTGTATGTGTGTCTGTGTGTATGTGTATGTGTGTATGCGTGTGTATATTATGCGTGTATATGTGTGTGTGTTTGTGTGTATGTGTGTGTTTGTGTGCGGTATATGTGCGAGTGCGTGTGTGTAAGTGTATGTTCGTGTTTGTAAGTGTATATGTTTGTGTGGGTATGTGTGCATGCATGCAGTGTATGCGAAGGAGTGTGTATTTGTTTGTTATTGAGTGTGTGCACATTATGTAAGTATGTATGCAGGTATGTATGAGTGCGTGTGTGTTTGTGAATGTGCATGTGTGCGTGTGTCTGCCTGTCTCATAACATGGTAATATGCATTGCTTATGTTTACAAAATCCATTTGACGTTGTTTTTTTCCTATGTGAAGGTAACATGCACAATTGATTAATGACAGATGAGTAATTGGAAGGGCCTAATGTAAGACGATTCCTTGGGTGAGCCCAGTCTCAGAGCACTATGTGCCGGCTCTGCAATTATAGAATCCTCCTTGGATGTCGGGGAATTCCCATGCCTGTCCCTGCCTTCCCTTGAGGGTTGGCCGTGATGTCTTTTGACCGTTCTACCTTGACCAGCTGAGATGCGGGCGACACCACAACAGTAAGAGTCTAACGTCCCTCAAAATCTCGGGATTGCTAACCCGTAAAAACGCCCGCGAAGTCGGATGTGCTGGCCTAAGGGCACAAATAAATCAGGCACAACGCAAAAACGTCCGAGTGAAATGTCCCTTGTGCTCGGAATCACTCTGACTAACTAGTCCTCCGAATGTCCTTCGCGTCCGGAACAACTCTGACTAGCAAGTTTTAAGATTGTCCCTCGTGCTCGGGACAGTTCTGACTATCTAGTCTTCCGAATGTCCTACGTGTCCGGAACAGCTCTAACTATTTTGTTTTCCGGGCACAGCGACTAGCACGTGTTCGTACCGAAATCTCTCTGAGTGGATACCATCTGCAGTCCGACCGTTCCTGGTTAGTGCGGAGAGCGGCCCATAGCGAACGAAAGGCCCAATACATTAAAGTGAGGAATTAAAGCAGCTATGAGCAGGACGTGGCGATTCCCTTGGACCCCAACACTAGGACACTTTGGGTCGGCTCTGCACCTATGGAAGTCTCTTTGGATGGCGGATAATGCCCATGGACTGTCCCTGTCTTCTCTTGAGGGCTGATCGTGAAGTATTCGACCGTTCTAACTTGACCAGCTGGGATGTGGACGGCACCACAAAAGTGAGAGTCTCCCAGGAATGCTAACCTGGTCAAAAACGCACGCAAAAGTCGGATGTGTTGACCTAAGGGTCTAGGCCCAAGGGTGCATAACAATACACCGCAATTACATCTGAAAAAACAATCCGGATGAACGCAGAAGAAGAAGAAGAAGAAGAAGAAGAAGAAGAAGAAGAAGAAGAAGAAGAAGAAGAAGAAGAAGAAGAAGAAGAAGAAGAAGAAGAAGAAGAAGAAGAAGAAGAAGAAGAAGAAGAAGAAGAAGAAGAAGAAGAAGAAGAAGAAGAAGAAAAAGTCGAGCCAGCGTGCCCAGTTTGTTACCCTTTGAAGATAAAGATCGTTCGTTCGTTCGTTCGTTCGTTCGTTCGTTCTCTCTCTCTCTCTCTCTCTCTCTCGCTCTCTCTCTCCCTCTCTCTCTCTCTCTCTCTCTCTCTCTCTCTCTCGCTCGCTCGCTCGCTCGCTCACTCACTCTATTTCGTGTCTTCTCGCTGCAAGCATAATCTGCCTCTCTCTCTCCCCCTTTCATATCCCTCTCTCTCTCTCTCTCGTCTTCCTTCTTCTCTTTGCTCTATCTTTCTCCTTTTCTCCATCTATCAATCTCCGTCTCTACTTTCCCTCAATCCTCCTTTATCTTTGTGTATTATCTCCCTCCATGCCTCCTCTGTGTGTGTGTGTGTATGTGTGTGTGTGTGTGTGTGTGTTTCCTTTCCTCACCCCCCTCTCCTTCTATCTCTCCTTCTTTCTCCTGTCACATCTGTCTTTATGCCTGATCTTCCTTTATATTTCCTCATGCCAATTCTTTTAATGTTTCCACTTTCTCTCTCCTCCTCTCTCTCGCCTTCTCTCTCTCTCTCTCTCTCTCTCTCTCTCTCTCTCTCTCTCTCTCTCTCTCTCTCTCTCCCTCTCCTTCTCTCACTATTTCTCTATGTCGTGAAATGCCGCCTTAACATCCCAGAATATTTTCTCGGTCCCAAAATTTGAGAGGCCAAATTGAGAAAGAATGAATTAATCACGCAACTCCGCGGCTATCTAGTCGTGAGGTAAGATTATTCACAAAAAGCCTCTAGCCATGATGTAAGCTTGCAGATGGCAAGTAAAATGGGCTACTTGAGACGGACACAACTAGATAATTTAAATTAGTCTACACCTTAGAAAACTGCTGACCCAGACGGGCTATGACACCCCACTGGAGGGCAGACTGAAACTGAGCTGGGCCTGGCAACTCAAAATGGCCCAGGTGTGAACAACATTGACACAGGGAGAGATAATAGCCCCAGGGCTGTAAATAAGCCCCGTCCACTCTGACTGGCAGACTCAGGAATGTGTGAAAACAGATCTGATAAGGCAAGTAACACTGGGCCTGTGGACTTTGTACCAGACAGAGAGGAGCAAGGTGTGATGGCCCGTTTGCAGTGATAATTGCAATTAACGTCAGGGGGAGATAAGAAGAATTTATGACTGAAATTCCTGAGAGATAAGTGTCTACTGCTAGGCTAGGTATAAAAACCCATGCTAGACCTGTTCCCTTTAGATTAAGTCTGACTTCAGAACAGGTAGGCCCCCCAGCTCGTTTTTTTAGTCATATGTATGATTCTTATGTTGCTAGATTTCACTAGGAGAATTAATTCTTAGTAACTAGTCAAGTTTTAGATGTAGGTATTGATTTTCAGTCTATATCTGATCTAGGTTATTTCAAGAACTATCTTTGGCGTAGGTTACTTGAGTGTTCTTTCTAAGTTCTGTGTTCAATATCATTGTGCTTCATGTATTACTCTTCTGAGAAGTAGAAACTTGTGAAAGGCAGATCTTGTCTAGATATACTTGAGGTGTCGTAGCAGATGCTTGCCATTTCTTTCTAAGCTAGACTAGTCTCTTTTTGGTGTGGGCATTTTTTGTACAGAATATAGTCAACTGACTATATTTCCTTAATTCTTACCACAGCAGTGGCTAAGTAGGAACTGCTCTGAGTATTGTTTCGATGTCTCATATTTATGTAAACAATATGGTTACTAACTTTGCATAATGCTATTATGTTAAAGTATTGGAGGTTTGATATATTTGAATTGCTGTATGCATCAGTGTCGTTATACTCTGGTCGGCAGACGTGTATATGTTCTGTAACGTATATGGAAACTATGTTTCCCAGTTGGTTGTAGATAAGGATATTACTTACTTTTTTGCATTATACAATGTAGGTAAGAATAGCCTTATATGCCATTTTGTATTCGTATACCTTAGGTTTATTTGATGTGATTTGTTATAAGGTAACTCACTAAGAATAAATTGGTGTTGTGCTATTGTGTTCGCATGGGCACACTGGTTATCGATTGTGTTGGAAACGGAGGTGTAATGGTACAGACATTACCCACAATTGTTATAGGGTATATGGTGCTAAACCTTTTCATCGTATGGTGGAGGGTAATTCACGGAAGTCTGGCACAGATACTGGGCACGGCTTGTAAGCCCGGATGATCAGTCATTATTATAATACCATTACCGACCCTGTGAGCTGCTAAACCAACTTTGGACGGAGCGGCTGTACGACACAGAATTTCTGTATTAGCGACATGGACATGGGCGGCAGAAATGTAATCATTACAGGCGTGTGAGACAATTGAAAAGCCCGTCCCAGACTAAAGACAGTAGGGAGAAGGAGGATGGTGAACGCAGTAGAGCTGGAAGATACACTTGGCCAGACTGGTCATTGTATATGTTTGTGTTATGATATGTTTACTTATGATTGCACTGATGTAGAACTAGATATAACACATTCTTGACTTTCTTTCAAGCTCTCACAAGGAGCACCTATGTTATAGATCTCAAGAACGAGTGACTGACTAGGTAGTGTCAGGACTGACAGGAATAGTCAGAATACCGGCAAGCTGTTTTTTGTGTCTACTGGAGAGTGGGGATCTGGACCACAGATCCAGATCGTTCAAGTAAAAGTTACGTAATGTTTGTCATCAATATCAATATATTATATGATTTCATCATCCTCATATTGACAACCATCATATGTCTATTGTTATGATTAGTAAATAAATGTTGTAGTATTGTAACTCATAGTTCTGGCATTATATTTTTTCCAATTGTGCATACGTGTTGTGTGTGTACATTGGTGGGGGTTCACTTAGACACCAAGGAAGGGAGCAGTCAGGGAGAAAAACCTGTACTGGAATAGTTGTCTTTACACTTTAATTCAGACTTAAAAATCTATCCTAGCTAACCTTCTCTTTCCCATTCCTTGGCGAATATTCAGCACAGTTCATTTTAATTTTGTTTGGAGCTGTACGTTGGATATTCAGGGCTTAATCTATAGTTCAGCCATATAGTTTTTGTCCATAGTCAGTTTCTGACTATTTGGGGTTGCTCGCCAGTAACTAATACTTGCATCTAGCCGGTGGGGCACCCCGACTTATGACAGATTGGGCTTCTCGTCTGGAATTTGAATTCGGACTTCTCGCTTTCAATAGTCTCCGGTACTAGACCCTAGACATACGATTTTAAAAGTTAACTCTTGTAATCTTCAGTCATCAAAATAGACTATCATCAGATGTAGCTAATTTTAGTTGAGGAAGTTACAGAGTATAGATATAACTTTTCAAAGTGTATAACGGATAAGAACTTATGAGAACTACCTCATCTATCATTTATTGATAATTATTTTAATTCTTATCATTTAGTGTATCATTCATCATTTAATGATAACTGATCACTTTAATCATATTTACATTGACGTGTTTGATGATTTAACTGCTTGACTGATTTGCCATTTTATGCTTACTTATGCCATTTTCATTATGACATGTATGCAGTGCATTTTAATATTTATTTAGGTAAATATTAGGATTGATTACTGTGTAGTATATCTCTCACACTTACTTCACTGCGGTCGCCAGAAACTACTTGAATATTACTTTCAGTTGTCTTTCATTGCTGAGGCTAAACTCTACACATTGGTTTAGGATCTGCTGTCATTGGTTCACTCTTGTCTTTCTAGCTTAGCTCTGAATTTGATAGATGCATAGGAACTTACCTGAATTTAACCATTAGCAAATATGGACTCACCTTCCCAGGATCTAGATTATCTGAAGGCGCGAACAGATTACTTAGAGTCCACGAGAAGGTTAGACATAAT
This sequence comes from Cepaea hortensis, assembly GCA_963921405.1. Taxonomy (NCBI): domain Eukaryota; kingdom Metazoa; phylum Mollusca; class Gastropoda; order Stylommatophora; family Helicidae; genus Cepaea; species Cepaea hortensis. Next base: position 218,618,456 of record OY992877.1, read on the forward strand.
AGAGGGCTTAACAGGAGAACAATTAGAAATATACATCAGAGACGAGATGAAAGAGTGGGACATGGCGGAGGAACAGATGACTAAAACAATTAATGAGTTATTTGAAGCAAAAGAGCGTAGCAAAACTGAAGAAGCGGAGATTAATAAAAAGCATATGGAAGTAGTCAATGCAGAGAAGCTAACCTTTCTAGCGGAACATAAGGTAGGAGATATGCTCACCCAACCAGGAAGGAAGGGACATCTTTGCCAACCACCGCGGAATCAGAGGTAGTGGACCGGGAACTACAGGTTCTCATTCGACCCAGTCCTAAACGGAAAAGAGGGAAGAAAAAACGGGCCAAGGGCACTTCAAGCAGTCGCAAACGTGATAACTGTTTGGACCACGGAAATTGTGGTCTCACTGGTTCGCCAGTACAGGACCTTCAGGAAAACCAGTTGACTTCTATGAGAAATTAATCTCGAGAGAAAGAGGAACTGAAGACAACCTTTAATGGGGTCGCAGGCGGAGACCTAGCCGATTCTCACATTCCCTTCTGTTCACAGAATCACGAAATGGAATTACATCTGACTGAAATAGGGAGGAAGGAAGAAACGGAATCCCAGGTGAATTTCACTGCTGCAACGCGGGAAGAGTCACTAATTATCAGTTCAGATAATTTACCTAGTAACAAATACCTAGAGGACAAATGTTTGTGCCACAAGATTAGTGGTTTAACTGATCCGCCAGAACAAGACTCCCAGGAATCTCATTTTACTTCAACGAGAGGTGAAACTCAAGAGGAAGATGACCTGAGAACATCTTTTAAGAAGGACGGAGATCGAGAGGTAACCGACCCTTGTATTACCTTCAGCTTAGGAAAGCAAGAAGTGGGATTAAATTTGACTGACAGTGGGATGAAGGACGATCCAGAACCCCTTGTGATCTTTGAGGCTGCAGCTCAGGAAAAGACACTAGACATCAGTTCAAATGATTTACGTAATGTGATGGATTGTTTAGACACCAGCCCACCACAGGATTTACCTCAACTGGACTTAGCCCATGAAAGCACGACCAGAGAGGAACATCCAGACCAGGAAACATTTCCAGTTGTTATCTCACAGTATACCAGTTCGGAGACTCAGGAAACACAGGGAATTGTCATGAGCCAGAATATGGACTCTGATATTGTGCAGACAACATTGTCTGTAGTTGCTAAAGAAGAAAATTCTTTGCACAAGATGGAGGAAGAAACGCCTATCATCTCATTAGCTGAAGTTATCAGGGAATTCTAGCAACAGGGACCTGAAGTAACAGAAGTCAAGAGTGGTTTGGAATCAACACTCTTAGGACTCAATTTACTCTTCAGTCAGGTCGATTTGATAGGAGTAGATCAGCTATTTGTGGATACTTTATTCAAAAGTAACTCCACTTTATCGCCCTGGAGTAACTATGTTATCTCTCAAGGCATGACAACTTGGCACAATAAATTTCCAATTTCTAGCACGGTTTTTACAAGAAACTCTAATGTAGAGAAACTCAGCCCGTTAACTGATTATCAGGGGAAGAAACCGCGACACCGAGGAGGGAAAATTGTTACGCCCGACATTGAAGGAGGAAAGCGCCAGTTGAATTTATATCATGGGACCATGATGTGTAACATTATTCCTTTCAAAAGGAAGATATTGATGGATCAGTTAAGGATCTATAAAGGATGGAGGAAAATCACGGAGACAAGCTTTGCTGTGGCCAGCTTATGCGAGACTTCACTGCGGGGACATCCTCGGCTGAAAGGATTAAATCACGTGAGGGAGTGGACTAAGACAGTCGCCCACAGGCGTAGACGGATCCCATTGATTGTGATCTTTCCCATAGGGGTAAAATTACAACCTCCTGACAATTACCGGATTTTACCAAGCTATTGCATGGAATCCCGGCCGAAAGCCAGGTACAAGGACCTATCCAGAGTATCCTTGGATTATGGAAATGGGACGTCTTTATGCAGATGCAGGACAACCCACTGCCACAAGGAATATTGGAAACCTTTAGGCAGATACAGAACGGAGAGTGCTTAGGCATTATTCTGGGATGTACGGCGTGCGTTGACAAAAGATTTCTGGCAGAAACTTTTTTTAAGGGGGAAGCTCTGTCGTGAAATGCTGCCTTAACATCCCAGAATATTTTCTCGGTCCCAAAATTTGAGAGGCCAAATTGAGTAAGAATTAATTAATCACGCTACTCCACGGCTATCTAGTCGTGAGGTAAGATTATTCACAAAAAGCCTCTAGCCATGACGTAAGCTTGCAGATAGCAAGTAAAATGGGCTACTTGAGACGAACACAACTAGATAATTTAAATTAGTCTACACCTTGGAAAACTGCTGACCCAGACGGGCTATGACACCCCACTGGAGGGCAGACTGAAACTGAGCTGGGCCTGGCAACTCAAAATCGCCCAGGTGTGAACAACATTGACACAGGGAGAGATAATAGCCCCAGGGCTGTAAACAAGCCCCGTCCACTCTGACTGGCAGACTCGGGAATGTGTGAAAACAGATCTGATAAGGCAAGTAACACTGGGCCTGTGGACTTTGTACCAGACAGAGAGTGTAACAATGCGTGTATACAGAGGATCAACAAGTTCTGCTATGTTGTTTCAAAATAGGCTTTATTTATATAGGATGGTCGATACAAAAATCCAAGTACAGAATATATTATGATGTTGTCTTCTCTTCTCTCGTTCATGGTGGTCACCACTCAACAACAAGCTACGTCACGACTTGAGCATCTTTCTTACTGTTCTATATCGATGCTCAAGCGTGCTGTAGTCTTGCACCCCTAAGCTAATACTGATATGATATTCATTCTGCTACACCTCCCTGTCTTTTAAAAGACTTTTCTTCTTCAAAAGTCTTAACTCCTAACCCCTTTATCCTACACCTTCTCTCCTTACCTCCCATAATTACTCTAAGCCGCCCCAAACTAACTCTATATTTTAGGTGAATATTTCCTTCTAATTGTACGACATAGCAAACCACTATGAAATTATATTTCTTCTTCGTTTCTGGCTCTTCATAGTTTCTTTACAAAATATATATATATATATATATATCATAAGAATGGCACGTATCAATCGTTATCGCACACCTGACATTATGAAATTTCTCATTCACACAGCACGGAGATAGACAGAAAAAAAGTAAAGAAGGGGTGCGCACCCAAGTATAAGGAAATAGTCAACACAATCACCTTTACCTCTCTTGCCAACGAAAAAACTGTTGTAAACAGTTTTTTTTTTTTTATATATATCTTATGAAATACATCTCTGTTCACTATAAATTAAGTTGATCTAAGTTTTCTTTTATATACTCAACATTTATATTGCCATATTTTGCCATCCACAACCTTGTCTATATTTCACTTATCTCACCTTCAACCATGAACCAATGTTCATATTCCATGAACATTTTAAATTAATTAACGCTGTTTTTTCACAGCTCCTACATTTGTCCCCCTCACATCCCATGGTACGCCTCCTTGTTTATCTATTCCATATACCCAACCTTCTATGCTGCCATTCACAGCCCCCTTTTTATCTATTCTCTATTAACCAACTATCATATCGTTACTCATAATATGGTATCCAATCCATATATCTTCAATTAATGCTGACTTTAATGCAGCTCCTATTTTAACTTTCTCATAACCATCCCCGGCATATGTTTCTAATACTTCATAGCCATATCAACCTCTTTATGCTGATTATCACAGCAACAGAATATACCCATGAACATATTATTCACAAAGATAATGTGTCTCTCTACTAGTCCTCAGTAGTTTATTACTATTTTCTGAACGAAGGGTCCTAAATAAAGCCCCATGTATTGCCTTTATTCTAGACAAAACCATGTAAATTAAACTTAACTTAACTAATTTCTAACATATATATATAAACAAGGTAATTACCATTCAACATACAAGACAATTCACTTAAATTATGAGTGAAGCGAAATAAAATCACAACAGGACATCATACCCCCCCCCCCCCAAGTTTTTATACATCATTTATGTTTCCCCTCATATCAATTAAAGGTATTAACTCATTCAAAGAAAAACATATTTTAAAATAATATAACATACATCCTATATATTGTTAGTCTCTTTTATGGACTAACAATAACTAACTTATTTATCTATTTAAGAAAATTCAAGAAGTCAAACCATAAAATCAATTGGCAATCAAATTACAGTAAAAAAAAATATACCTCACTCGAATTTATATCCACATTAATTATCTTAATAACTAATTATGTCTATTCTTCAAGACAACTCATTATAAGTATCAATAGAACCCTTTTCTATAACAAATGTGTCATATACATCCTCAAGTATCATTTTCCTTTTTAAATCATAAAATTTATATCTTGCTATCTGCAGTATTTTCTATCAATTTATTTCCTACGTTTCCATTTCTTCAGTAACTCCAAGTTCCTTTGAATAAGTGCTATCTCCACATCAATATCTTCTTCTTCGTATAAAGTATTACTTTCTTCCATACTACTATTTGATTCTGAATTTTCATCCATTTCTTCTACATCTGTATGTCTATTACTAGCAGCTGCCAATCTTTTTCTTTCTATATCCAATCTAATTTTTTTATCATCGTTTCTTAACGACCTTTCTAATAGGGGTATAAATTCGTCGCTTGATGAATTTTCCCTAATTCTTCTCTGTCTTTTCACTTCTCTTTCTCTCTGTCTCTCTATTCTCCTTTTCGTTGCTTGTCTAGTATTTTTAAATGGAGCACCTATCTCTTCTTCCATAGACTCTATGCTATCATAATGACTCTCATTCATATTTTTTTCTTCTATCGCTTTCGGTATTGTCTGTTCTAGAGTATCATCACAAACTGGATTTGTTATAAATTGACTTTGTGCTGGATCTTTTCTAATATCTGGGGGTATCGTAGCTCTTCTGACGACTTGTTCATCTAAGTATCCGGTGTCTGAATAATAATTATTATTATAATTATTATTTCCCTTATCATCACTATCTCTTCTTAAGTGCTCTACGTGTGCCCTTGCTATATGTCCCGTGATCTGGTTCTTTATACTGTACGATACATTTCCTAGCTTTTCTAAAATGTAATAACCTGGAACCCAACGAGCATCAAACTTAGAGTTCCTTCTATGCTTCTTATAATAAACTCTATCACCTACTTTGAATTCCTGTAATTTTGTATTCACGTTTCTGTACTTTTTCTGTCTTTCTCTAGCTTTAATTATATTATTAATTAATCTTACATGTGCTTTATGCATTTCTTGTATGATGACCTCTTGAAAGTCTTCCCCCATATATTTACGTCTTGGTTTTAACAGATTATCTATGGGTAGTATTGGCTCTCTCCCGTGTAATAAATAAAATGGTGAAAACCCTGTGCTCTCATTTTGATTTGTGCGTATAGCGCTAAGCGCAGGTCCTAGGAATAGATCCCAATCTTTTTCATGTTCATCGACAATCTTTGCCATAATATCGTACAATGTTCTATGTTGTCTTTCGTTCTTAGCATTTGAAGAAGGTCTATAGTATGAGGTCTTTATATGTTTTATATTCAAATCTTTTAATAACTTTTCGAATTTCTTATTCACAAATTCTTTACCATTATCCGTGAGTACAATCTGTGGGCAACTAAATCTTGGTACGAATTCCTGTAAAAAAATATTAATGATAGTATCTGCGCTCTTATCTTGGATTGCATAAACTTCCGGCCAAAGACTGTAGACGTCCACCATATGAATTAGATATACGTTCCCTGATAATGTTCTAGGGTGAGGACCTGATATATCTAAACTAACTTTTTGCATTGGAAACTGAAGAATATCTGTATCTTGTAAGGGACATTTAATTGTTTTCATATTCCTTAATCTGCATCTTTCACACATATCGACATATTTACAAGCAGTTTTAAATAAATTCGGCCAATAATATTTATTCGTAAGTGCTTTCACTAATTTATCACGACAGAGATGACCATTCTCATCATGATATGCTTTTAAAACTTCATTTTCCAAATGTTTTGGAATATATTTCCTTAGCTGTTCGTTTCTTTCACTCATGTAATATAACTGTTCATCCTCTTGCAAAACTAAATAATTCTTCTTATACTTATTCTCATCCGTTTCTTTTAATTTCTGTTTTATTTCTAAGACTTTTGGATCTAATTCTTGTTCTTCTTTCATATTAAATTGTGCTAAATATGGGTCTTCTGCTCTAGGTTCAGACTCTTGATCCGACGGTAAACTCTCAAAATCTTCTCTATTTATTATGGCAGAATCTAATATATTTACTTGCCAGTTTCGGTCGTCTATCTCCGGTTCACCTTCGTCTTCCGTGTTCCCTGATGACTGTGGATACGGGATTCTAGACAATAAATCAGCTCATGTGTTGTTCCTACCTGGTATGTATTCTATTCGTGTATTGTATCCTTGTAGATTCAACGCCCATGTCTGTATTTTCCTGTTCTGCACTGGAGCTTCTAACAAAGATTTTAAAGGCATGTGGTCAGTTCTAATGATGAAATTTGCGTTATGTAGATAGTAGTTAAGTTTCTGAAGAGCGTAATGAATAGCATAAGCCTCCTTCTCAATAGTAGACCATTTCCGCTGAGACCTGCTAAGTTTATGAGACAAATAAATTGGCCTTTCATTTTTAACCCCTGGTATTCCAGATTCTTTTCCTTCATATGGTTGAACCAAACACGCTCCTATAGTATTATCTGAAGCATCTGTATATAATATTAACTGTTTATTCAAATCTGGATATGTCAATAGTGGCACTATTGTTAAGCTATTTTTTAAAAACTCGAACGCTTTTTGACATTCATCATCCCACTTAAATCTAGCTTCCTGCTATACCTGTTATTAAAATATTCTTTAAATCTTGGGACCTTGTTATTTTGCATCCTACCACAGGTCCTATTTAATAGGTAGGGCGCCGGTTTTCCTGCGTTTTTGTACTTGTAAAACTTCTGTGTCTCTCTTCAACATTCCTATTTAATCTGCTATTGCCATTTCTACTTTGTGTATTCGACTGGACACGCCTGTTACCACAAAAGCGAAAACGTGTCCCCGTTGACCACAAGACCAACAGACTATATTTGTGTTATTTTTGTTACCTACCGTCTCACTTGTAGGATATCTCATTTGTCTTCTTTCATCATAAGCATTTCTATTACTACCTTGTAATGTCTGTATACTTCCTCTCCAATTCCATCCGAACCTTGTTTGTCCTATCTCCATAGGCTCTTCAATCCTATCTTCTCGACTGGTACCTATTTCTCGTCCTACTCTCAACCTAAATCTACGTCTCAAGTTCTCCTCTTGTACTGCTATATCTACAGCTTGTGATAATCTCTCAGGATTTTCCCTCATCAACTTAAATTTCAGTCCATCTGACTTTATACCGTCTACAAAAATCCCGACCAACATTCGCTCCACCTTTTCTCCTCGTACGTTCTGTCCTAAGAATGCTTCTTCAGCCAGGTTAATCAACCTATCGCTGAATAATTGTACAGTCTCTCCAGTATTTTGTTTTGATTGTCTTAACACTGAAAACTCATGTTGTGGGTCCGTTATTTCAGCGTATTTATGAGGTAAATCGTCCTTGAACTGCTCCCATGTCTCATCTACCCTAGCCTCTAGTTTTCTTCTGATATGATCAGAACCCGGTTCTGTTGCTGCCTGATAAGCAAGTTTCATTTTCTCTTCATCTGATGCTGACACCAAATATGCATATTTCTCTATTGAAGTTATCCACTTCTTAAAATCTTTCGCCTGTCCGCTAAATTTAACAATTTCAGCTGCCATTCCTTGTTGTTTCATGACTGTGTTGAGTTTACCTATTACCGTTCCTACCCCAGTCAAAACTTGTGTCAGTGAACCTTGTTCTTCTGCCATGCTGAAATATTTCGCTATACACTTATACAAGCAAATTCACATTTATAACAATGTATCTAAATGATCTTATTTAAATATTTAAATCACATTAACAAATTTTTCTCTTATCAGTTATAGTTAAATTAATTACCGTCGAGCATGTCTTTCCTTGATCTAAGAGAAGCGTGAATTCAGGTAGGTTCTTTAAAAATATCCCTTGTCACGGTTCCTGTATACTCAAACGTCTGGAGTTCTTATTATTCAGTAGCCATCCAAACGCGACTTCAGTGATGTTCTTCTTCCAGCGTCTCAGGTTTCGTCACTTTCCTTTCACTTTCAGCCCCTGGTTGAGCCACTACCAGACTTGAGCATTCTCTTCACCCTGAACAGGGCACTTCCAGGCGACGTCTTGAAAACTGGTCTAACGATAAAGCGACTATATTTGAGTCCCTTCTTCAGAAGGTCGGCAACCCAGTTTGCCTAACCACCTCCGAAGGTCCCCTATTGAGATGTTCGCTTTTGTTGAAAAACATTCTGACTTGTTAGAATTCAGGATGAGCGAATGCAACGGTATTTTCTCGTGATTTCTAATTGAAGGAGCAATATGGTTGACTCAAAATAAGCTCTCATTTTTCTTCAGGTTCTCCAAGTCAATTTTAAATGAACATAACAAAAGGAAACAGCTCCTTTAAACCAATTCGAGTTGTTATAGCTGTCTTGAGACTTCTTTGCCAGTATGTAAGTGTGTGACCTTCAACACAAGGTTACTTAACGGCTGAAATAATGCAAGTCCAACCTCACAGCAATTCGACAAACATCACGTTGCTTCAAGTATTTCTGACGAAAAACATCTTGATAAAACTCCACAGTCATAGTCAATCAAATTATGTAGATGGCTCCATTCAAAAATCTTGATGTGTGTAAGTTTAATTAGGTAGTCTGAAAAACGTTTAAATTTTGACCTTGATTCACTTATAGTTGGTCCGATTTTGAACTTTTTTTTTCTTTTATTTAATGAATGTCTAAAATATCGTTCATACCTGAACAAATTGGTTAGTCCAGTTTAGTATGCAGCATGTTGACTACTTTCATACTTCACGTTGTTCACGCGACCTTCAAGTAAAAAATCACGGCACCATTTAATCCATCTGTAACAATGCGTGTATACAGAGGATCAACAAGTTCTGCTATGTTGTTTCAAAATAGGCTTTATTTATATAGGATGGTCGATACAAAAATCCAAGTACAGAATATATTATGATGTTGTCTTCTCTTCTCTCGTTCATGGTGGTCACCACTCAACAACAAGCTACGTCACGACTTGAGCATCTTTCTTACTGTTCTATATCGATGCTCAAGCGTGCTGTAGTCTTGCACCCCTAAGCTAATACTGATATGATATTCATTCTGCTACAAGAGGAGCAAGGTGTGATGGCCAGTTTGCAGTGATAATTGCAATTAACGTCAGGGGGAGATAAGAAGAATTTATGACTGAAATTCCTGGGAGATAAGTGTCTACTGCTAGGCTAGGTATAAAAACCCATGCTAGACCTGTTCCCTTTAGATTAAGTCTGACTTCAGAACAGGTAGTCCCCCAGCTCGATTTTTTAGTCATATGTATGATTCTTATGTTGCTAGATTTCACTAGGAGAATTAATTCTTAGTAACTAGTCAAGTTTTAGATGTAGGTATTGATTTTCAGTCTATATCTGATCTAGGTTATTTCAAGCACTATCTTTGGCGTAGGTTACTTGAGTGTTCTTTCTAAGTTCTGTATTCAATATCATTGTGCTTCATTTATTACTCTTCTGAGAAGTAGAAACTTGTGAAAGGCAGATCTTGTCTAGATATACTTGCTGCCAAGTCGTGACTGAAGTTCATGACGCGGAAAACAGAAGGAGCAGAACTCTCGGTCAGAAACTCAGATATAACTAAGAAACTAGCGGATCACGTCAGTTTCGTTTATCAATAGTTACGGCAGTCGGATCATGGATTCCAACAGGGAAACGGCACATTGAAATGTTCCAGACCTTGAAAAGAATATTGAAGAGCAGTGCGACATCATTATGGCCAATATAGATGGCAAAAGACAATGTCCACAGTGAGAAGGATATAGGAGCCTGAAAAGAATAGAACAAAGGCAACAGATCCAAACGAGACAAGATATATTACGGCAAGGTTAATTAAAAGGGCTAGTGTTTGACGATTGATTACTCATCATGTTTACGTTTTGAAAATTACAAAGAAGAATAATTTATTTGCCGATCTTCAGTCCTTTTGATTGCCATTAAGTTTTCCTGCTTCAAGTTTGTTGAAAGAGTGTCACACCCTGGACACCTTATCTGTTAAATAGTTTTGATTGAAGTTCGTTAAGACATTCTTCAGCAACATGGGGGGCCAATCTTATTGAAGTACAGGAAATCGAATGTTGCCAGCTCCTTTGTCTTGGATACGTTACTGCGGCAAATATGCAAGAAGCAAGTCAACTACACCATTATTAGTTGGGATTTGTCACCAGCTAGTAGACCAGGAATATACAACATTTCATTCGTTACTGGCGAAGAAGCTGTCAGCTATAAGTACTTATTACCAGCTACTGGACAACAAACTATTGACGTGGTTTTAGTGCTTTACTCTAGTTACACTGGAGCACCATTTTCGTGAAGGAATTTTAATCGGGAATACACAGGAACTTGTCAGATATCACGGATTGTCTACACAACAACGCTGTTCGTCTTATCAACCTACGACACTACAGGAGTTTGGATACATCGGCACAAACACCAAGACCTATGCTACAACATATGTAGTATTTTATCACATACAGAATCAGGCCAGTATGAGTTGTTTGAGTTGATTGAATATTCTGTTGGGTGTTATCAAAATTGAAATTGATATTCATTGTTGATATGGCAGAATTAATTGTATCGTAGTTCGTAAGCTGGGGTTGAAGTCCAGTATAGTTTATTTGTTTGTTCCTATCAGTGTTTGTAACTGACATCTCTTGCTTTGCTTTTGAATTATAGCATTTTGATTCTCTTGACGTTGGATTTAAGTTTACGCTATTGACACTTTGAATTGCTGTTTTCAGTCGAGTTTGTATCACATACAAATATACGGTTCATTATATTAGCGATATAATTGACAAGATTGTGTTAAACATGTCTACATTTCAAGAATTTATGGACATAGGTGAAAGGTCCGGATTAACAGGCGAATTGGGCGAAGCTTGAATTTAAGGAATTCCAGAATCTACAACGCGAGGAGAGGGCTGCAGCCAAAGCAGTAGAAAAGGAAGAGAGACAACTTCGAATGGAGTTGGAGAAAGAAAGACTATTGGCGAGAGATAAGAAAATGGAGTTGGAGAAAGAAAGACTATTGGCGAGAGATAAGGAGATGGAATTGGAAAGGGGGAAACTTACTTTGGAGAAAGAGAACAAAGAAAAAGAGCTTTCGTTTCAGAAGATGAAGCTAGAAGCAGAGGTATTAATGAAGGACAAAGAGATTGAAGGAAATCTGAAAGTTAAGACGCTGGAGATGGAAAAAGAAGCAGAGATTGCACAGACCAAATTGCAATCGAAAACAGAAGACCCTATAAAAAAATATCAAGGAGCAATTAGAAATTTCACACAAGGCGATTCAATAGGAGCATGGGTGGCCAACTTTAAATTGTTGGTACGATTCTATATAATTCCAGAAGAAATGTGGCCCATCTTATTTCACCGTCACCTCGGGTTGGAACCTTTAAAGGTCGTCGAGTTGATTCCGGAGAGTTTACTGACCAATTACACATATGTTCGAGATCGTGTATTGAGTCATTTTTCGCTGGACGAAGCGGGATTAAGAACAAAGTTCAAAACCATCACACCTAAGTCAAACCAAACGTTTCTGGACTACGTAGCTGAAACCGCATCTTTATATGACAGATGGTTAAAAACTGCAGAAGTGAATGGAAACTTTGACAAATTACGCGACCTAATGCTCAGGGATAAATCCCTGAGGTGATGGCTACGTTCCTAATTGAGAACAAGTGTAAATCAATACCTGAGATGGAATCTAGGGGTGAGTCATACTATAATGCACACCGTGAGGTATTTGCCGACAGCACACAACCAGAACTCGTGATAGGTGCAAGTGCAAAAGTAGAGAGCCAAAGAGAGTATGGTAAAAGTAACAGGTCTGCACAACACAGAAACAGAAGACCGTATCAGAACACACATAGAGAATCAGACAGGCCTAGAAAGGGTCATTTCACACAATGTCCACATTGCAGGCTAAATCACATCTCATCGGAAATGTGTGACCGTCACCCGGAATATGCAGCATATTTGAAAGAACTCGTTAATAAGAGGAGGAATAAATACGAGTCATACAGAAGGAATGTCAAATGTTTCTCGTGTTTAGCCTGGGGACATACCTCAAGGTCATGTACGATGAAGAGAACGTGGAAAGAAGCAAATGCTGCATATATATTTACTAGTAGTGACTCAGAAGATACGGAAGAGGCACATGCGGCCATCATAGAACCATATACTAATGACAACCCGGAGAAAACAGATAAAGATTGTTCTGACGAGGAATGCCAAGTTACGATACAAGAGGCCAATTCGGCAAATATTCAGAATGGCACACTAAAGGTCCACCAAGCATGGGTTAATGGTACACCAACCACATGCGTGAGGGATAGCGCCGCCTCTATTGTTGGCGTTGACCAAAGGCTGGTGAAAGATCAAGATTACACAGGCAAAAGTGTTACCTGCAGAACCTTTGGTGGCACTTTGAAAAGATATAGAATTGCATCGATCAATATACAATCTCCCTACTTCAAAGGGATAGTGAACGCAGCGGTGCTACCAAACCCCTGTGCCGGGGTTCTCATTGGGAACATTCCCAAGGTAAAAGATTGCACTCATGAAGAGACCATGAAATGGGAGGCCGACCACACCCCAACAAATGCGCTCACCAGAGCTCAAGTGCGTCGACAGAAAGAAGAAGAAGACAATGCACGCTCCACAACCCCACAAACGAGGCACAATACACAAGACAGGTTAGTAATAACAACGGACCTAGCCACAGAACAAAAACAAGATCCAACGCTACAAAAATGTTGTAAAAATGTACACACACCTGCCAAAATTGCCAGAGTACTCGCCAGAACCCAAGGTCACGAGATACAAGAAGACGAATATACTCAAGGGACACAGGTTACTTCAACTAGTAATAAACACTGCTCTTTAACAAAAAGGGAGACAACACGACAATACAAAAACGTCATGAGGTAAATAAAGTCAATACAGCTAGTTCTCAGTTAAACGAAGTTGTTCGTTCCCGTGATCGTAAGTGGAATACAAAAGCAAACAATCAAACTAACTCATCCGTTGACAAATAACAGCAGTCAGAAACCACACAAAGAGACAACAAAAATGACTGACACAGTGAACAAACGACATACACAACTGTGGAACGTCATACTCATAACCATGTGTATTTTCCGGATAATGATCTTAAGTAAAGACACCCTCACTCACACCACTGATTGCGCGATTACTGACAGGTACACATGCGTCAAGAAACATGTTACAAACATGTACACAAAAGTCAAGAAAGATGTCATAAAAATATGCGTACAAAAAAGTAATTGTTATACAAACTGGCTGAATAAGTGCAAAGAACAATACAGAAAACAAAATGCTTGTGTCTTTGTTTGCTTCAATTATCTTTATTTCAGATATACCAAACTCATTTCATTACTGCAAATATGGTATATAGTATACACACGAGGAAAAACGATACCATTACGCATATCAGCAAAGCTAACATATAAAGAGAAAAATATACGTTCAGAAAAGACACGATACAAATGTCAAAAAGAGTATTGGTTGATACAGCTTCTTTATTCTTTTATTCGTCATACTATTCCAGTAATAAGAGGCGTCATGGTTAACAAACCTCAATTTGCCTCTCAAAATCCTTACAATTTATTTATACCAACACCGGGAACAGAGCAAAACATGTGTTGTGATATGTAAACAGGTATTATCTTATGTTGGTATGCAAATTGGGTAAATGAAATATACACACGACACACGACACATCAACACGTTAGTAACATTGGATTGTTTTCGGATTTTCCCGTTACATTATTGATCCATGTTCATTATGCATTATATCGGAAATTTCCATACTAGAATAGAATACTAATCAATTTGTCCAAAGATTACTATTCTTAAAGTTTTAACAGCAAGCCAAATATCTATTTGTTTTGATACACCCCAGAAAAATATTCACACAAACAGTTCATATTTATGATATATTAATTAGGTTAGATATATGTACATATTGCCTGATGTAATTGACAGATTAAATGAAGCAAATCGGCATTCTCAGAAGACATAGGTGAACTGGACTGACTATTCACATTTCGCGGAATCGTATTGTGTCACTATGAATATTGGGACGATGAACTTGGGATTTCCGTGCTCCGAACATTTCGAAACCAGTTATCTATTTCAGAGGAACATAACAGACTGAATCTAGAAGGAAATACAGTTATTAATTAAATGTATTTAATTTATGCGCATACTCCATATCAATCATCAGTTCACACATCACATGCATTGCATAATAGTGGAAACGCAAATTTACGTCATAACTCAATCATTCATTCAGCTAGGTATATGACACGATCATGCAATCATTAATTTGTTTATTCATTCAGTTATCCATTTGGTTAGTTATTTCATGACGCGATCAGTCATTCATTTATTTATACACATCGCGACATGATCATTCATTCAGTTGTGTACATAATTAATGATACCACTCATACGAAACATAAATTTTGTTACATCATGACGCAATTATCATTCACCTGGTTATTGTAAATCATGATTCATTCATCTCGAAAACGATGAGAGAGTCATGATACTCATCTAGTCACATAATTTTTAACAGTCCATACATTATCATACATAAATCACGGAGAGAAAGGAAATATAAAGTGATTACCTTTTACACCTCAGACATACAATTACGAATAACAGTACAGACATATACAAAGGATGAATCGCATGTCAGAACGAAAGATATAAATTATGTATTATATGTTTTCTATTTCAAGTTAGATTAATTAGATAAGTGGTTAAGTTGTTGACGTATTTGCTTGTTTTAATTCCGAATTTCTAGTACACCAGTTATAAACGAGTATGTCAATCTACACAGACCTAATAATAATGAAACACCCAAAAAAATGTCTAATGTACCAGTATCAGTTACATTGATAATGACATAAGCTGCTTATATGATATGATTCGCCAGTCTTTGTGGCTCACATATATAAGGCGTCAGCGCCAAAAGCAAAAGACCTCTCGGAACAAATGGGACAAGAACAAGCGTCACATTATAGCCGAATGGGACAGGACAGAGAGGAATGAAGAAATAGTTATATGTCAACACTAATATAGAAGGATATGATCCAATCAATCACATACATCCCCTTAGTCGGGTTTTGTAAATTTGGATGGCGATACATGCCCATTGGGCCATTTGAGGGATTAAACTTATAGTTTATTTAGCCTAGCTTTTTCATGAGCTGGTACTTCACGACATTTACCGTAGTGCGTAAATAGGAAGTGGTGCCCTGTTAAATTTAATTCTAGGGCTGTAGGTGGTTGATAGGTGACCATTCCTTCACAGTAGTAATAGATGATATAAGTATGACACATGAACTCTGTGCTACGTCTTGTCAATCTAATAGATAAGCTAAAATGGTAAGTACCATTTCAAAAAGGAGGGGCATGCTGCCAAGTCGTGACTGAAGTTCATGACGCGAAAAACAGAAGGAGCAGAACTCTCGGTCAGAAACGTAGATATAACTAAGAAACTAGCGGATCACGTCAGTTTCGTTTATCAATAGTTACGGCAGTCGGATCATGGATTCCAACAGGGAAACGGCACATTGAAATGGTCCAGGCCTTGAAAAGAATATTGAAGAGCAGGGCGACATCATTATGGCCAATATAGATGGCAAAAGACAATGTCCACAGTGAGAAGGATATAGGAGCCTGAAAAGAATAGAACAAAGGCAACAGATCCAAACGAGACAAGATATATTACGGCAAGGTTAATTAAAAGGGCTAGTGTTTGACGATTGATTACTCATCATGTTTACGTTTTGAAAATTACAAAGAAGAATAATTTATTTGCCGATCTTCAGTCCTTTTGATTGCCATTAAGTTTTCCTGCTTCAAGTTTGTTGAAAGAGTGTCACACCTTGGACACCTTATCTGTTAAATAGTTTTGATTGAAGTTCGTTACGACATTCTTCAGCACTTGAGGTGTGCTTGCCATTTCTTTCTAAACTAGACTTTTTTGGTGTGGGCATTTTTTGTACAGAATATAGTCAACTGACTATATTTCCTTAATTCTTACCACAGCAGTGGCTAAGTAGGAACTGCTCTGAGTATTGTTTCGATGTCTCATATTTATGTAAACAATATGGTTACTAACTTTGCATAATGCTATTATGTTAAAGTATTGGAGGTTTGATATATTTGAATTGCTGTATGCATCAG
Organism: Cepaea hortensis; assembly: GCA_963921405.1. NCBI lineage: Eukaryota > Metazoa > Mollusca > Gastropoda > Stylommatophora > Helicidae > Cepaea > Cepaea hortensis. The sequence goes on from OY992877.1 coordinate 218,634,939, forward strand.
TGTTGTTATACTCTGGTCGGCAGACGTGTATATGTTCGGTAACGTATATGGAAACTATGTTTCCCAGTTGGTTGTAGATAAGGATATTACTTACTTTTTTGCATTATACAATGTAGGTAAGAATAGCCTTATATGCCATTTTGTATTCGTATACCTTAGGTTTATTTGATGTGGTTTGTTATATGGTAACTCACTAAGAATAAATTGGTGTTGTGCTATTGTGTTCGCATGGGCACACTGGTTATCGATTGTGTTGGAAACGGAGGTGTAATGGTACAGACATTACCCACAATTGTTATAGGGTATATGGTGCTAAACCTTTTCATCGTATGGTGGAGGGTAATTCACGGAAGTCTGGCACAGATACTGGGCACGGCTTGTAAGCCCGGATGATCAGTCATTATTATAATACCATTACCGACCCTGTGAGCTGCTAAACCAACTTTGGACGGAGCGGCTGTACGACACAGAATTTCTGTATTAGCGACATGGACATGGGCGGCAGAAATGTAATCATTACAGGCGTGTGAGACAAATGAAAAGCCCGTCCCAGACTAAAGACAGTAGGGAGAAGGAGGATGGTGAACGCAGTAGAGCTGGAAGATACACTTGGCCAGACTGGTCATTGTATATGTTTGTGTTATGATATGTTTACTTATGATTGCACTGATGTAGAACTAGATATAACACATTCTTGACTTTCTTTCAAGCTCTCACAGGGAGCACCTATGTTATAGATCTCAAGAACGAGTGACTGACTAGGTAGTGTCAGGACTGACAGGAATAGTCAGAATACCGGCAAGCTGTTTTTTGTGTCTACTGGAGAGTGGGGATCTGGACCACAGATCCAGATAGTTCAAGTAAAAGTTACGTAATGTTTGTCATCAATATCAATATGTTATATGATTTCATCATCCTCATATTGACAACCATCATATGTCTATTGTTATGATTAGTAAATAAATATTGTAGTATTGTAACTCATAGTTCTGTCATTATATTTTTTCCAATTGTGCATACGTGTTGTGTGTGTACATTGGTGGGGGTTCACTTAGACACCAAGGAAGGGAGCAGTCAGGGAGAAAAACCTGTACTGGAATAGTTGTCTTTACACTTTAATTCAGACTTAAAAATCTATCCTAGCTAACCTTCTCTTTCCCATTCCTTGGCGAATATTCAGCACAGTTCATTTCAATTTTGTAACGAGCCACTTGGAACTGTACGTTGGATATTCAGGGCTTAATCTATAGTTCAGCCATATAGTTTTTGTCCATAGTCAGTTTCTGACTATTTGGGGTTGCTCGCCAGTAACTAATACTTGCATCTAGCCGGTGGGGCACCCCGACTTATGACACTCTATCAGTCTCTATTTTCCCTATATCTTTCCAATCTCACCCCAATCTCTCCTATGCCTACATCTCTCCTCTAGATCACATGTTTCCCATTTTAACTCTCTCTCTCTCTCTCTCTCTCTCTCTCTCTCTCTCTCTCTATCTCTCTCTCTCACTCATTCTCCCTCTTTCTCTCATTCTCTCTCTCATTCTCTCTTTCTGTGTCTCCTTGTTCCCCCACTCTCCATCTCTCTTTCTCACTCGTCTTACATCGGTCTTATGTCACGTCTGTCTTTATGTCACACCTGTCTTTCTGTTACATGCATTTTTATGTCACATCTGTCTATATGTCACATCTGTCTATATGTCACATCTGTCTATATGTCACATCTGTCTATATGTCACATCTGTCTATATGTCACATCTGTCTATATGTCACATCTGTCTATATGTCACATCTGTCTATATGTCACATCTGTCTATATGTCACATCTGTCTATATGTCACATCTGTCTATATGTCACATCTGTCTATATGTCACATCTGTCTTTCTCTCACATCTATCTTTATGTCACATATGTCTTTATGTCACATATGTCTTTCTGTCACATATGTCTTTATGTCACATCTGCCTTTATGTCACATATGTATTTATGTCACATATGTCTTTATGTCACATCTGCCTTCATGTCACATGTGTCTTCATGTCACATATGTCTTTATGTCACATATGTCTTTATGTCATATATGTCTTTATGTCACATCTGCCTTCATGTCACATATGTCTTTATGTCACATATGTCTTTATGTCATATATGTCTTTATGTCACATCTGCCTTCGTGTCACATATGTCTTCATGTCACAGATGTCTTTATGTCACATATGTTTTTATGTCACATATGTCTTTATGTCACATCTGCCTTCATGTCACATATGCCTTCATGTCACATATGTCTTCATGTCACATATGTCTTTATGTCACATTTATGTTCATGTCACATCTGTCTTATGTCATATGTGTCTTTATGTCACATCTGTCTTCATGTTTCTTCACCTGTCAGCCTCTCTCTCTCTCTTCTTCATCGATGTCTTATCCCTCCCGCTCTCTCTCCCTCCCTCCCTCGATATGATAGATCATACTATTCTAATTAAAAAACTAGAAACAATGAAAGTAAGTTTTAATATAGTGACATTAATAAAATCATTCTTATTAGACAGAAAGCAAGTAGTATCACACAATAAAGTTTTATCTCAAGCCATTACCATTAATATTGGAGTACCTCAGGGGTCTATTCTTGGCCCTCTATTATTTGCCATTTATATAAATGATCTTCCATTAAATCTGTCGTCGTCCTGCGATCTATTTGCAGGCGACTGTACAGTATATACAAACGCTGTTGATCGTAATGTGCTAGAATTATCCTTGCAACAGGAAATAAATAGTGTAATTAACTGGAGTCATGCAAACAGCATGCAAATTAACATTACTAAAACAAAGTCTATGTTAATTGGAACCAGGCAAAGACTTCACACTCTAAACTCGCAGAGAACTCTTCAGCTGCACATTGGCAGCACGCCTGTAGAAAGTGTCACCGAGCACAAGACACTGGGTGTTATCATAGATCAAAATCTAACTTTTAACTCACATGTTCATGCTCTAGTTAAACAAATAGCCAAAAAAGTATACCAACTTGCCAAAATTAAAAATTTCCTTGACGAAAACACAAGAAAGATATTCTATACTTCTCATATACAAACACATATTGATTACTGCTCCACAGTCTGGGATGGATGCTCCAAATCAATAACAAAACGCCTATATTCACTCCAGAAAAGGGCAGTGCGTTTAATTAATGGTGAAAAGCTTACCGACAATTCTAACCTATATAAACGTCTCCGGTTACTGCCACTCCACAAGCGCCTGCTTTTTAATAAAACCAAACTAATTCACAAAATCCTATTTCAAAATGCTCCAAGCTACCTTTGGCCATTGTTTAAATATAACGCTAGACATAGCGAACGACTAAATATACTTCATGTCCCTAAACCTAGGATAGACTTATATAAAACAAGCTTAGCATACTCTGCCGCTCAGTTGTGGAACAATCTTCCACAAGAAATCAAAGACACCACCAATCATGATACATACATTCGCAACCTGTTTGAACACTACCTTAGTACAGACTACATGCCCCCATAACAAACAACACAAAAAAGACAATAATGGTAACTTATCTCAAAAGACAACTAGCCAAAAAACATTCCCTTATGTATGGCACGTTACACCCTCCTTAGGTATTTATAATGCCCATGTTAAACACTGCTTCAGTGAGTCATTTGTTATTCATTATTTTTCATGCGTTTTAATGTTCTTTTGTTGTCAAAAGTTGCTTCATAAGTGATGTTGAATGAAAGAATGTATGAGAGGAAATAGAGAAGAAGGGCAGAATGTCAGACGGGCCTGCGTGCCCAATTCTTAACCCTTTGAAAATAAAGACTTATTATTATTATTATTATTATATCCCTCTCTATCCGCTCCACCCCCACCCCCTCTCTCTCCCTCTCTCTCTTCCCCATCCCCCACCCCGGGTAGTTCTGCCTGTACCCAGGAGTGCCAGACATGAACGGGAAAGGAACAAGGTCAGTTATGTACTGGTCTCGAGGAGGGGGCGAGGGCGGGGGCAGAGGTTGATTTATTCATGGCATAGATCACGAGTGGCATTCGGATTTACATACATCTGTCGGTGTCCAGGCTTGGCGAGTGCCTGATTGCCGAGTTCACGATGCCACATAGTTGGTGATACAGACATCTCTATATCATATAGTTGCTGATATAGAGATCGCTATGTCAAGTAGTTGCTGGTACCGACAGACATCTCTACGTCACCTCTCTCTTACTGTACTACCTCACCCTTACTGTACTACCTCACTCTTACTGTACTACTTCACTCTTATTGTACTACCTCAATCTTACTGTACTACCTCACCCTTACTGTACTACCTCACCCTTACTGTACTACGTCACCCTTACTGTACTACCTCACCCTTACTGTACTTCCTCACTCTTACTGTACTACCTCACCCTTACTGTATTACCTCACCCTTACTGTACTACCTCACCCTTACTGTACTACCTCACCCTTACTGTACTACCTCACCCTTACTGTACTACCTCACCCTTACTGTACTACCTCACCCTTACTGTACTACCTCACCCTTACTGTACTTCCTCACTCTTACTGTACTACCTCACCCTTACTGTACTACCTCACCCTTACTATACTACCTCACCCTTACTGTACTACCTCACCCTTACTGTACTACCTCACCCTTACTGTACTGCCTCACTTTTACTGTACTACCTCACCCTTACTGTACTACCTCACCCTTACTGTACTACCTCACCCTTACTGTACTACCTCACCCTTACTGTACTACCTCACTCTTACTGTACTACCTCACCCTTACTGTACTACCTTATTCTTACTGTACTACCCCACCCTGACTGTACTACCCCACCCTGACTGTACTACCCCACCCTGACTGTACTACCTCACTATTACTGTACTACCTCACTATTACTGTACTACCTCACTATTACTGTACTACCTCTATATTACTGTACTACCTCACCATTACTGTACTACCTCACTTTTACTGCACTACCTCACCCTTACTGTACTACCTCACTTTTACTGTACTACCTCAATATTACTGTACACCTCAATCTTACTGTGCTACCTCACTGTTACTGTACTAACTCACCCTTACTGTACTACCTCACCTTACTGTAATACCTCACTATTACTGTACTACATCACCCTTACTGTACTACCTCACTTTTACTGTAATACCTCACTATTACTGTACTACCTCACCCTTACTGTAATACCTCACTATTACTGTACTACCTCACCCTTACTGTACTTCCTCACTCTTACTGTACACCCTTACTGTACTACCCCACCCTTACTGTACTACCTCACCCTTACTGTACAACCTCACTCTTACTGCACTACCCCACTCTTACTGTACTACCTTACCCTTACTGTACTACCTCACCCTTACTGTACTACCTCACTCTTACTGTACTACCTCACTCTTACTGTACTACCTCACTCTTACTGTTCTACCTCACCCTTACTGTTCTACCTCACCCTTACTGTACTACCTCACCCTTACTGTACTTCCTCACCCTTCCTGTACTACCTCACCCTTACTGTACTACCTCACCCTTACTGTACTACCTCACCCTTACTGTACTACCTCACCCTTACTGTACTACCTCACCCTTACTGTACTACCTCACCCTTACTGTACTACCTCACCCTTACTGTACTACCTCACCCTTACTGTACTACCTCACCCTTACTGTACTACCTCACTCTTACTGTACTACCTCACCCTTACTGTACTACCTCACCCTTACTGTACTACCTCACCCTTACTGTACTGCCTCACTTTTACTGTACTACCTCACCCTTACTGTACTACCTCACCTTTACTGTACTACCTCACCCTTACTGTACTACCTCACTCTTACTGTACTACCTCACCCTTACTGTACTGCCTCATTCTTACTGTACTACCCCACCCTGACTGTACTACCCCACCCTGTTTGTACTACCCCACCCTGACTGTACTACCTCACTATTACTGTACTACCTCACTATTACTGTACTACCTCACTATTACTGTACTACCTCTATATTACTGTACTACCTCACCATTACTGTACTACCTCACTTTTACTGCACTACCTCACCCTTACTGTACTACCTCTCTCTTACTGTACTACCTCACCCTTACTGTACTACCTCACTTTTACTGTACTACCTCACCCTTACTGTACTGCCTCACTTTTACTGTACTACCTCACCCTTACTGTACTACCTCTCTCTTACTGTACTACCTCACTTTTACTGTACTACCTCACCCTTACTGTACTGCCTCACTTTTACTGTACTACCTCACCCTTACTGTACTACCTCTCTCTTACTGTACTACCTCACCCTTACTGTACTACCTCACTCTTACTGTACTACCTCACTCTTACTGTACTACCTCACTCTTACTGTACTAACTCACTTTTACTGTACTACCTCACTCTTACTGTACTACCTCTCTCTTACTGTACTACCTCACCCTTACTGTACTACCTCACTCTTACTGTACTACCTCACCTTTACTGTAATACCTCACTAATTCTGTACTACCTCACCCTTACTGTACTACCTCACCCTTACTGTACTGCCTCACTTTTACTGTACTACATCACCCTTACTGTACTACCTCACTCTTACTGTACTACCTCACCCTTACTGTACTACCTCACTCTTACTGTACTACCTCACCCTTACTGTATTACCTCACCCTTACTGTACTACCTCACCCTTACTGTATTACCTCACTCTTACTGTACTACCTCACCCTTACTGTACTACCTCACCCTTACTGTATTACCTCACTCTTACTGTACTACCTCACCCTTACTGTACTACCTCACCCTTAATGTACTACCTCACCCTTACTGTATTACCTCACTCTTACTGTACTACCTCACCCTTACTGTATTACCTCACCGTTACTGTACTACCTCACCCTTACTGTATTACCTCACCCTTACTGTATTACCTCACTCTTACTGTACTACCTCACCCTTACGGTATTACCTCACTCTTACTGTACTACCTCACCCTTACTGTACTACCTCACTCTTACTGTACTACCTCACCATTACTGTATTACCTCACTCTTACTGTACTACCTCACCCTTACTGTATTACCTCACTCTTACTGTACTACCTCACCCTTACTGTACTACCTCTCTCTTACTGTACTACCTCACTTTTACTGTAGTGTCTCACCCTTACTGTACTACCTCACTCTTACTGTACTATCTCACCCTTACTGTACTACCTCACCCTTACTGTACTATCTCACCCTTACTGTACTATCTCACCCTTACTGTACTATCTCATCCTTACTGTACTATCTCACTCTTACTGTACTATCTCACTCTTACTGTACTACCTCACCCTTACTGGCGGGGTTGTGTGGGTAGGGGATTGTGTTGGGTGGATTGGGGATGCAAGGGCGGGTGGGGAGAAGTGTATGGTGTGTGGGTTTGAGATATGTGTTGCGGTGTGTTGGTGGGGGATGTGTGCATGGTGTGTGGGTGGGGGTGTGGTGGTATGGGCGAGGATATGTGTGTGGGTGGGGGATAGTGTGTGGTGTGGGGGATAGTGTGTGGTGGGTGCGTGGAATGTGTGTATGGTTGGGGTGGTTGGGGGAAGTATGTGGGGCTGTGTGTGTGGGAGATGTGTGCGTGGATGGGGAATGTGTGGGTGAGGGTGTGTGAGTAGCTAAGGGATGTGTAGCTGGGTGATGGATGTGTATGTGTCGGGGTGGGATGCGTGAGTGGGTGGAGGAAGTGTGTTGGTAGGGGTATTGTGATCGAGAAATGTTTGGTTGGGGGTGGGCTGGTGGGGGTGTGTGGGTGCTTAGTGGAGGATGTGTGCGTGAGTGAGTGTGTGTTGGTGGACGGGTAGGGAATGCGTGTGTGGGTGGAGAGAGTTGTGTTGTGTGTTGGTAAGGGATATTGTGAGGGTGAGGTATGTGTGTGTGGATGGGGGATTTTTGTGGTGTGTGGGTGGGGGTATGTGGGGTGAATTGATAAGGGTATCTGTGTGGGTGTGGGTGGGAATATTGTGCGGTATGTGGGTGGGGGATATGTGTGTGGTGTGTAGGTGGGGATGTGGGTGTGGGATGTGTTGGAGAGGGATATGTGTGTGTGCGGTGAGTGGGTTGGGAATATTGCGTGGTAGGGGATGTATGTGATGTGCGGGTGGGGGATTGTGTAGTGGGGGATTGGGTTAAGGCATGTATGGGTGGGTGGAGGATGTATGTGTGGGTGGTGGGGTGTGTCTGTGAGTGGACTGGGGATGTATGGGGGGGGGGGGGGGGGGTAGGGAGATGTCAGTTGGTGGGATGTGTGTGTATGGTTTGGGGATGTGTGAGTGGATGTGCGATGTGTGGGTTGGTGGGGGATTGTGTGCGTGGGTGGTGAATATGTGGTCAATGGAGTTTGTTCGTTCGTTCTGTTTGTCTCTGTCTCTGTCTGTCTGTCTCCGTCTATCTGTCTCCGCCTGTCTGTCTGTGTACTTGAGTGTATAGTTGCTGTCAGATAGACAAGTGGTCATCTTTGATACAATTCAAGTTTCTCTGGTGGCGGTGACCTCTGACCCGTCCGGTCTACCAAGCTACTCGACCTTTTATCACCCCCCCCCCCCACCCCCGCTGACGTTCTGTAATCAAGTGTCCGGTTTCTCCTGGACTTGACTGCAAATTGAGAGCGAAGATTATCAGTGTCCGAAATCAGCGCTTGACCGCCTGGCCAATGACGCCTTTGGGGAGATCAAGTGGAGCCATTTGGCGATAATCAGGTCAGAGAGTTTGATGAGACCCGGTGCATTTGTCGCTGGTGTGGGTCAGCAACTGCTGACCCCGGGGATCGATACGTGTAAACGTGGTTGTTACACTCCGGTCCAGCTGGGGCGTGTAGCTCTGTAGGGGTCTTGTTGGCCTTGTTGGCAACTAGCGGGGGATTTCGTGCGGCTGCAGTCAGCTTTCAGATGTCAGCAACCACTTCTATACATGAGTGGATATATTAGCCTCCACTTCTATACATGAGTGAATATATCATTCTCCAGTTCTAGACATGAATGGATATATCTGCCTCCACTTCTATACATGAGTGGGTCTTTTGAACTATTGCGCCGCTCTGTAGATCTATATGAATCACTACATGCGGGTGTATACAAGTACTGGTTATGTACATGTGGTGGTATGCTTACCGGGTGTGTACATGTGGTGGTATG
>OY992877.1:218651650-218804150 GCA_963921405.1 Cepaea hortensis
ACATCTTTTTATTGGTCAGTATGTTTTTCATCTTGCTAAAGGCTACTTTTGCCATGGCGATTCTTGTTCTAATCTCTTCAAGGCATCTCCCATCAGATGTTATTACTGTTCCGAGGTAATTGTACCTATTCACTTGTTGAAGAGTATTCCCATTTACTTGTATATTACACTGTGGTATTTCGTTCTTCTTAGTGACGACCATAATCTGTGTCTTTTTACAATTTAATTCTAAATTTTATATTATATTTTTATACCCCTGTTATAACCTCCAACCCCTGTGACAACCTCCAACCCCTGTGACAACCTCCAAACCATGTGACAATCTTAAACCCCTATGACAACCTCCAACCCCTGTTATAACCTCCAACCCCTGTGACAACCTCCAACCCCTGTGACAACCTCCAGCCCAAGGCCCTGTGACAATCTTAAACCCCTATGACAACCTCCAACCCCTGTTATAACCTTCAGCCACTGTTACAACCTTTAGCCCCCGGCCCTGTGACAACCTTCAGCCCCTGTGACAACCTTCAGCCCCTGTGACAACCTCCAGCCCCGAACCCTATGACAACCTCCAACCCCGAGACCTGTGACAAACTCTAGCCCCGGGCCATGTGACAACCTCTAGGTCCGAGCCCTGTGACAACCTCCAGTCCCTGTGACAACCTCCAACCCCGGGCCCTGTGACAACCTCCAGTCCCTGTGACAACTTCCAGTCCCGGGCCCTGTGACAACCTCCAACCCCGGGCCCTGTGACAGCCGACAGCCCCGGGCCCTTTGACAACCTGCAACCCCTTGCTCCGTCGTCTATACCCGTCCACTCTGTTCCCTGTGACGTATACAGTAATATTGTCCAGCCATTCAGTGAGAATCTGGAGCCTGTGTCACGTGTTTGCTTTCCCCACAACCGGATCCGGAAATGAACCTTGATAAAACAAAAATCAATGGAGATCTCTCCAACGGTTTTTACGCAGACATGTCCGGCGACTTCCGGTTACATTCTAGATCTTCTCCGCGCGACCCTCGAACACTGGGAGACACAAGACTGGAAAAACAACTGTATTATTGCTGGAGTTTCAACATTTTTATCTCTCCGTGTTTCATTTCTGACTGGCGATTTTCCAGATTAATTAGAAAATGCTGGCCCTGCCTGGTCATGAGAGAAGTGGCAACAGATAGAGGACTCGGGCGACAGAATCCACGCCAGATCTCCGGAAGCTGCGGAGAGAAAAGAAAATATTTAATTTCGTATCTGTCTCTAAATGTTGGGGGAAGGACTTCTACTTCATTACAATTAAGGATGATTTTCACTTCCAGTTGGAATTTAGTTTGTGTTAGCTAGTTGACCGGGAAAATGTCCGAACATATACACAGCACAATCATACTGTTTATCACCAAGCGGACATCAAGTGGTTAGTTCGACTAAAGAAATGAACAGCCACAAACAAAGTAGATACATACAGTTCAGCACCAAGCGGACATTAAGTGGTTAGTTGGACTGAAGAAATATCCAGCTACCAACATAGCAGAGACATTGTGTACATCGCCAAGGGGAAGTCAAGCAGAATCTGCAGACAGAGAAGCTGGGCAGCTTTCACTCTGTATTTGATACAACTGTAACCACTGTTAGAAGTTGTCCTCCCAGTGTTTGGTACAACTGTAACCACTGTTAGAGGTTGTCCTCCCAGTGTTTGGTACAACTGTAGTCGCTGTTTGAGGATGTCCTCACAGTGTTTGGTACAACTGTAGTCGCTGTTAGTGGTTGCCCTCCCACTGTTTGGTACAACTGTAGTCGCTGTTAGAGGTTGTCCTCCCAGTGTTTGGTACAACTGTAATCGCTGATAGAGGTTGCCCTTCCAGTGTTTGGTACAACTGTAATCGCTGTTAGAGGTTGCCCTCCCAGTGTTTGGTACAACTGTAGTCGCTGTTAGTGGTTGCCTCCCAGTGTTTGGTACAACTGTAACCACTGTTAGAGGTTGTCCTCCCAGTGTTTGGTACAACTGTAGTCGCTGTTAGTGGTTGCCCTCCCAGTGTGTGGTACAACTGTAGTCGCTGTTAGTGGTTGCCCTCCCAGTGTTTGGTACAACTGTAGTCTCTGTTAGTAGTTGCCCTCCCAGTGTTTGGTACAACTGTAGTCTCTGTTAGTGGTTGCCCTCCCAGTGTTTGGTACAACTGTAGTCGCTGTTAGTGGTTGCCTCCCAGTGTTTGGTACAACTGTAGTCTCTGTTAGTGGTTGCCCTCCCAGTGTTTGGTACAATTGTAGTCGCTGTTAGTGGTTGCCTCCCAGTGTTTGGTACAACTGTAGTCTCTGTTAGTGGTTGCCCTCCCAGTGTTTGGTACAATTGTAGTCGCTGTTAGTGGTTGCCTCCCAGTGTTTGGTACAACTGTAGTCGCTGTTAGTGGTTGCCTCCCAGTGTTTGGTACAACTGTAGTCTCTGTTAGTGGTTGCCCTCCCAGTGTTTGGTACAACTGTAGTCGCTGTTAGTGGTTGCCTCCCAGTGTTTGGTACAACTGTAGTCGCTGTTAGTGGTTGCCCTCCCAGTGTTTGGTACAACTGTAGTCGCTGTTAGTGGTTGCCTCCCAGTGTTTGGTACAACTGTAGTCGCTGTTAGTGGTTGCCTCCCAGTGTTTGGTACAACTGTAGTCGCTGATAGTGGTTGCCCTCCCAGTGTTTGGTACAACTGTAGTCGCTATTAGTGGTTGCCTCCCAGTGTTTGGTAGAACTGTAGTCTCTGTTAGTGGTTGCCCTCCCAGTGTTTGGTACAATTGTAGTCGCTGTTAGTGGTTGCCCTCCCAGTGTTTGGTACAACTGTGGTCTCTGTTAGTGGTTGCCCTCCCAGTGTTTGGTACAATTGTAGTCGCTGTTAGTGGTTGCCCTCCCAGTGTTTGGTACAACTGTAGTCGCTGTTAGTGGTTGCCTCCCAGTGTTTGGTACAACTGTAGTCTCTGTTAGTAGTTGCCCTCCCAGTGTTTGGTACAACTGTAGTCTCTGTTAGTGGTTGCCCTCCCAGTGTTTGGTACAACTGTAGTCGCTGTTAGTGGTTGCCTCCCAGTGTTTGGTACAACTGTAGTCTCTGTTAGTGGTTGCCCTCCCAGTGTTTGGTACAATTGTAGTCGCTGTTAGTGGTTGCCTACCAGTGTTTGGTACAACTGTAGTCTCTGTTAGTGGTTGCCCTCCCAGTGTTTGGTACAATTGTAGTCGCTGTTAGTGGTTGCCTCCCAGTGTTTGGTACAACTGTAGTCGCTGTTAGTGGTTGACTCCCAGTGTTTGGTACAACTGTAGTCTCTGTTAGTGGTTGCCCTCCCAGTGTTTGGTACAACTGTAGTCGCTGTTAGTGGTTGCCCTCCCAGTGTTTGGTACAACTGTAGTCGCTGTTAGTGGTTGCCTCCCAGTGTTTGGTACAACTGTAGTCTCTGTTAGTGGTTGCCCTCCCAGTGTTTGGTACAACTGTAGTCGCTGTTAGTGGTTGCCTCCCAGTGTTTGGTACAACTGTAGTCGCTGTTAGTGGTTGCCCTCCCAGTGTTTGGTACAACTGTAGTCGCTGTTAGTGGTTGCCTCCCAGTGTTTGGTACAACTGTAGTCGCTGTTAGTGGTTGCCTCCCAGTGTTTGGTACAACTGTAGTCGCTGTTAGTGGTTGCCCTCCCAGTGTTTGGTACAACTGTAGTCGCTATTAGTGGTTGCCTCCCAGTGATTGGTAGAACTGTAGTCTCTGTTAGTGGTTGCCCTCCCAGTGTTTGGTACAAATGTAGTCGCTGTTAGTGGTTGCCCTCCCAGTGTTTGGTACAACTGTGGTCTCTGTTAGTGGTTGCCCTCCCAGTGTTTGGTACAATTGTAGTCGCTGTTAGTGGTTGCCATCCCAGTGTTTGGTACAATTGTAGTCGCTGTTAGTGGTTGCCCTCCCAGTGTTTGGTACAACTGTAGTCGCTGTTAGTGGTTGCCCTCCCAGTGTTTGGTACAACTGTAGTCGCTATTAGTGGTTGCCTCCCAGTGTTTGGTACAACTGTAGTCTCTGTTAGTGGTTGCCCTCCCAGTGTTTGGTACAGTTGTAGTCGCTGTTAGTGGTTGCCTTCCCAGTGTTTGGTACAATTGTAGTCGCTGTTGGTGGTTGCCCTCCCAGTGTTTGGTACAACTGTAGTCGCTATTAGTGGTTGCCTCCCAGTGTTTGGTACAACTGTAGTCGCTGTTAGTGGTTGCCCTCCCAGTGTTTGGTACAACTGTAGTCGCTGTTAGTGGTTGCCCTCCCAATGTTTGGTACAACTGTAGTCGCTATTAGTGGTTGCCCTCCCAGTGTTTGGTACAATTTTAGTCGCTGTTAGTGGTTGCTCTCCCAGTGTTTGGTACAATTGTAATCGCTGTTAGTGGTTGCCCTCCCAGTGTTTGGTACAATTGTAGTCGCTGTTAGTGGTTGCCCTCCCAGTGTTTGGTACAACTGTAGTCGCTGTTAGTGGTTGCCCTCCCAGTGTTTGGTACAGTTGTAGTCGCTGTTAGTGGTTGCCCTCCCAGTGTTTGGTACAATTGTAGTCGCTGTTAGTGGTTGCCCTCCCAGTGTTTGGTACAGTTGTAGTCGCTGTTAGTGGTTGCCCTCCCAGTGTTTGGTACAATTGTAGTCGCTGTTAGTGGTTGCCCTCCCAGTGTTTGGTACAACTGTAGTCGCTGTTAGTGGTTGCCCTCCCAGTGTTTGGTACAGTTGTAGTCGCTGTTAGTGGTTGCCCTCCCAGTGTTTGGTACAATTGTAGTCGCTGTTAGTGGTTGCCCTCCCAGTGTTTGGTACAGTTGTAGTCGCTGTTAGTGGTTGCCCTCCCAGTGTTTGGTACAACTGTAGTCGCTGTTAGTGGTTGCCCTCCCAGTGTTTGGTACAACTGTAGTCGCTGTTAGTGGTTGCCTTCCCAGTGTTTGGTACACCTGTGGTCGCTGTTAGTGGTTGCCCTCCCAGTGTTTGGTACAACTGTGGTCGCTGTTAGTGGTTGCCCTCCCAGTGTTTGGTACAATTGTAGTCGCTGTTAGTGGTTGCCCTCCCAGTGTTTGGTACAATTGTAATCGCTGTTAGTGGTTGCCCTCCCAGTGTTTGGTACAACTGTAGTCGCTGTTAGTGGTTGCCCTCCCAGTGTTTGGTACAACTGTAGTCGCTGTTAGTGGTTGCCCTCCCAGTGTTTGGTACAATTGTAGTCGCTGTTAGTGGTTGCCCTCCCAGTGTTTGGTACAACTGTAGTCGCTGTTAGTGGTTGCCCTCCCAGTGTTTGGTACAACTGTAGTCGCTGTTAGTGGTTGCCCTCCCAGTGTTTGGTACAACTGTAGTAGCTGTTAGTGGTTGCCCTCCCAGTGTTTGGTACAACTGTAGTCGCTGTTAGTGGTTGCCCTCTCAGTGTTTGGTACAGTTGTAGTCGCTGTTAGTGGTTGCCCTCCCAGTGTTTGGTACAGTTGTAGTCGCTGTTAGTGGTTGCCCTCCCAGTGTTTGGTACAACTGTAGTCGCTGTTAGTGGTTGCCCTCCCAGTGTTTGGTACAATTGTAGTCGCTGTTAGTGGTTGCCCTCCCAGTGTTTGGTACAATTGTAGTCGCTGTTAGTGGTTGCCCTCCCAGTGTTTGGTACAATTGTAGTCTCTGTTATTGGTTGCCCTCCCAGTGTTTGGTACAATTGTAGTCGCTGTTAGTGGTTGCCCTCCCAGTGTTTGGTACAGTTGTAGTCGCTGTTAGTGGTTGCCCTCCCAGTGTTTGGTACAATTGTAGTCGCTGTTGGTGGTTGCCCTCCCAGTGTTTGGTACAACTGTAGTCGCTGTTAGTGGTTGCCCTCCCAGTGTTTGGTACAACTGTAGTCGCTGTTAGTGGTTGCCCTCCCAGTGTTTGGTACAATTGTAGTCGCTGTTAGTGGTTGCCCTCCCAGTGTTTGGTACAATTGTAGTCGCTGTTAGTGGTTGCCCTCCCAGTGTTTGATACAGTTGTAGTCGCTGTTAGTGGTTGCCCTCCCAGTGTTTGGTACAACTGTAGTCGCTGTTAGTGGTTGCCCTCCCAGTGTTTGGTACAACTGTAGTCTCTGTTAGTGGTTGCCCTCCCAGTGTGTGGTACAACTGTAGTCGCTGTTAGTGGTTGCCCTCCCAGTGTTTGGTACAATTGTAGTCGCTGTTAGTGGTTGCCCTCCCAGTGTTTGGTACAACTGTAGTCGCTGTTAGTGGTTGCCCTCCCAGTGTTTGGTACAACTGTAGTCGCTATTAGTGGTTGCCTCCCAGTGTTTGGTACAACTGTAGTCGCTGTTAGTGGTTGCCCTCCCAGTGTTTGGTACAATTGTAGTCGCTGTTAGTGGTTGCCCTCCCAGTGTTTGGTACAACTGTGGTCGCTGTTAGTGGTTGCCCTCCCAGTGTTTAGTACAATTGTAGTCGCTGTTAGTGGTTGCCCTCCCAGTGTTTAGTACAAGTGAGTGCGGCATGGAGGGCAGAGATTTCTCAGAGAGGGTGGTGCGATATGGAGAGGCAGAGATTTCTCAAAAAGGGTGCGGCATGGAGGGCAGAGATTTCTCAGAGAGGGTGGTGCGATATGGAGAGGCAGAGATTTCTCAGAAAGGGTGATGTATGAAGGAACAGGGGTTTCTCAGAGAGGGTGCGGCATGGAGAGGTAGAAACGAGAGCCACACAACGCTCTCTGTCGGCGACAGCAGCGCCCTTTCGAGACTGAAGGAGCCTGGACAGAATGGCCTTCATTTATTGATAAAAACTCAATCTTTTGTCAGATTGTGGGGCCAGCTAGCCAGGTCAGAATAATCTCAGTTTATGGGGCTTCTTTGAGCCGAGAGCAATGATATGTGTGTATAGCATGCAGCTGAGTGTTACATGCGTTCATGGTGAATTACTTTGTGAAGTGAACAAATGTCTTTCACTTGTACAGTTTACGACAATAGCAGCGCCAGCGAGCAGCTTTTCGGCGATCAAATAGTCTGCGTGACCGGAAGTGGCTAGCGCGCATGTGTGCAGGATTCTGGGAGTGTATGGATAACTTGGGCAGTGTAAGTTTAAGCAAGATGATTCTCTGCTCTCCGAGTGACGGATCTCAGAGCGGATGAGGGATCTCAGGGCGGGTGAGGGATCTCAGGGCGGGTGAGGGATCTCAGGGCGGGTGGGGTCAGTGAGGGATCCCGACATGGGTGCGGTCAGTGAGTAGAGAACAGCACACTCCTTGAACTACAGCAGGTATATGGTTCTAAGCCCATATGTGTGTAGATCATATGGCACTCGATGGCTGGCATGGTCCATGTCGAGACAAAAAGAAAGAACGAGGAACAATATTATGAAAATGAGGTCAGGGAAAAGTGAACCAACTATCGACACCACACATCTGACGAGCCGCACATGTGATCGCGTCACGACAAAACCGACCTCACTGACAACAACCACCTCACTGACAACATCCACCTCACTGACACTCGCCTCACTGACAACACACACCTCAACTCACTGACACTCACCTCACTGACACCCACCTCATTGACACCCACCTCACTGACATCCACCTCATTGACATCCACCTCACTGACACCCACCTCACTGACATCCACCTCACTGACACCCACCTCACTGACACCCACCTCACTGACACCCACCTCACTGATACCCACCTCATTGACATCCACCTCACTGACACCACCTCAATGACATCCACCTCACTGACACCCGCCTCACTGACACCCGCCTCACTGACACCCACCTCACTGACCCCCAGCTCACTGACACTCACCTCACTGACACCCGCATTTCCCACCTCACTGACACTCACTGACACTCACCTCACTGACACCACATTTCCCACCTCACTGACACCCACCTCATTGACACCCACCTCATTGACACCCACCTCACTGACACTCACCTCATTGACACCCACCTCACTGACACCCGCCTCAATGACACCCACCTGACTGACACCCACCTCACTGACACCCGCCTCATTGACATCCACCTCACTGACATCCACCTCACTGACACCCACCTCACTGACACCCACCTCACTGACACCCACCTCACTGACACCCGCCTCATTGACACCCACCTCACTGACACCCACCTCACTGACACCCGCCTCACTGACACCCGCCTCATTGACATCCACCTCACTGACACCCACCTCACTGACACCCACCTCACTGACACCCACCTCACTGACACCCACCTCACTGACACTCACCTCACTGACACCCACCTCACTGACACCCGCCTCACTGACACTCACCTCACTGACACCCACCTCATTGACATCCGCCTCACTGACACCCACCTCACTAACACCCACCTCACTGACATCCGCCTCACTGACACTAACCTCATTGACACCCGCCTCACTGACACTCACCTCACTGACACCCGCCTCATTGACACCCACCTCACTGACACCCACCTCACTGACACCCACCTCACTGACAACACACACCTCACTGACACCCACCTCACTGACACCCGCCTCACTGACAACACACACCTCACTGACAACACACACCTCACTGACACTCGCCTCACTGACACCCGCCTCACTGACACCCACCTCACTGACAACCACCTCACTGACAACACCCGCCTCACTGACAACACCTGACTCACTGACAACACCTGACTCACTGACACTCGCCTCACTAGCAACACCCTCCTCACTGACAACACCCGCCTCACTGACACCCACCTCACTGACAACACCCGCCTCACTGACAACACCTGACTCACTGACACTCGCCTCACTAGCAACACCCTCCTCACTGACAACACACACCTCACTGACACCCACCTCACTGACACCCGCCTCACTGACACCCGCCTCACTGACAACACACACCTCACTGACACCCGCCTCACTAGCAACACCCACCTCACTGACACCACCCACCTCACTGACACCCGCCTCACTGACAACACCCGCCTCACTGACACCCGCCTCACTGACACCCGCCTCACTGACACCCACCTCATTGACACCCACGTCACTGACACCCACCTCATTGACACTCGCCTCACTGACAACACCCATCTCACTGACACTCGCCTCACTGACAACACCCGCCTCACTGACAGTCACCTCACTGACACCCGCCTCACTGACACCCGCCTCACTGACAACACCCGCCTCACTGACAGTCACCTCACTGACACTCGCCTCACTGACACCCACCTCATTGACATCCACGTCACTGACACCCACCTCATTGACACTCGCCTCACTGACAACAGCCATCTCACTGACACTCGCCTCACAAACAACACCCGCCTCACTGACACTCACCTCACTGTCAGATATTCAACTTTCTATAAACACCAGCACGCCAACTCCCATTGCCGACAATCCCATTGGAGTGTGAAGTATTACTCCTGTACATATTCTATGCTATGGCTTAATGAGGTGAGGCGGCTGGTTCCCTTCCTCGCCGTACTTCCTCCAATACCCAGACAATTCTTGACATAATCCAGTATCATACCAGGATCATTGTCTTGATAAACCCACAGAGTTGTACTGGTGGGACGGAAGAACTCTCTGTTTTTGAAATTTTACCCTTATCAATGTCTTAGTAAGACCACAGAGCTGTACTTGTGGGAAGGAAGTATGCTCTCTTTTCGTGAAATTCTACCTGATCAATGTTTTGGTAAGACCACAGAACTGTACTGATGGAAAGCCAGAATTCCCTCACTGCGGGGAATTTAATCCGGGGCTTTGTCTCTATAAGCAAGCAGACAAACCACCAGGTCAGTACAGATCGACGTATAGCACCGATCCTATGTTTATGGAATGTTACCAGGGCGGTGGTAAATTACAGCCTACATTTTACACATGTCGTTGAATTGTTCGCTTGGGCAGCAAGAGTGTTCAGGCAGTGTCACGTCCATGAACGGTGTTTCTGGTGTAGTAACAGCGGTATCGCCTGGCCCCTGACAACCACCAGACAGGACTCTTGTAGACAGCCATTCCCCTAGTAGTGTGATGTCTTTCTTCTCTACTGTCTGGTATAGTCTCTTATATTTACTTCTGTCCACTTCTAGGAGCGTCGGTCAATACCTCATTATGAAGGCACTTGTAATTCCCTTGAAGCTGGCTAACTTCGCGCGAATCTTAAGTTGGGTGAATCGTTAGTCAGGAAGAGGGAGACAACCCCAGACGTCCTTCAACACCAGCTGTGTGTGGACACAGTTCTCTCCCTCTCGCTGCCCTACATTCGTCAATGATATGCCATGATCCAGGGCCTGGACGCGCAGTTGTCGGTACAGGCCGAGGGTTCACGTCAGGGGCGTCTCTCACACGGTCTCTGATTGGCGTGTTTGTGAAATGTGGTCATGGACTTGAGAGTAAAGCTCACAGGCTAATGTACATCTAAAGTTATTTGGATATCCTTTACAGGACGTCGCAGTCAACCTAGCATTTTTGGCTGTTTGTGAACTTTTAGCAAGTTTACGATCTCTTGGCAAGTTTACGTTCAGTAGTTTGCCATTGCTTTCTGAACGACCTTCACCCATACCAATTCGTAAAAGAACGAACGCAAGGTGGTCTGCTGCCAAATCGCCCGCAGCTGTGTTTCCAACTCTGGTAGTTGGGATGAGGAAATGCGTCTGTAACTTCTACGCCACGGAGTGGCTAATGTACATCACGTGACACTTATCTACAGTTTGATTGCGAGTCTGTGTCTGTCTATATGTGTGTGGGTGTGTGTGTTGTATAACTCTGTGTCTGTCTATATGTGTGTGGGTGTGTGTTGTGTCGTTCATCTGTTGCCGCGCTGTGGGGTGTCTATATGTGTGTGGGTGTGTGTTGTATCGTTCATCTGTTGCCGCACTGTGGGGTGTCTATATGTGTGTGGGTTTGTGTGTTGTATCGTTCATCTGTTGCCGCGCTGTGAGGTGTCTATATGTGTGTGGGTTTGTGTGTTGTATCGTTCATCTGTTGCCGCGCTGTGGGGTCTATATGTGTGTGGGTTTGTGTGTTGTGTCGTTCATTTGTTGCCGCGCTGTGGGGTCTATATGTGTGTGGGTTTGTGTGTTGTATCGTTCATCTGTTGCCGCGCTGTGGGGTCTATATGTGTGTGGGTGTGTGTGTTGTATCGTTCATCTGTAGCCGCTCTGTGGGATGTCTATATGTGTGTGGGTTTGTGTGTTGTGTCGTTCATCTGATGCCGCTCTGTGGGATGTCTATATGTGTGTGGGTTTGTGTGTTGTATCGTTCATCTGTTGCCGCGCTGTGGGATGTCTATATGTATGTGGGTGTGTGTGTTGTATCGTTCATCTGTTGCCGCGCTGTGGGATGTCTATATGTGTGTGGGTGTGTGTGTTGTATCGTTCATCTGTTGCCGCGCTGTGGGGTGTCTATATGTGTGTGGGTCTGTGTGTTGTATCGTTCATCTGTTGCCGCGCTGTGGGGTGTCTATATGTGTGTGGGTTGTGTGTTGTATCGTGCATCTGTTGCCGCGCTGTGGGGTGTCAGGGATACTGGACATTATGGTCTGGTATGTTTGTCACACATACACATATGTACACACACGAGTACACAAACATGTAAACATACACTCAACATACACATCACGCAGATAAACTAATATACACGCATACGGTCGTATACACATACATACATCTATACACATGCATACATACACGTACACACTACACACATACACAAACATCACACAGATACACTCGTATACACGCCTACACAAACGTATACACTTACACACATACACACACATGCATACAAAAATGCCATTCGCTGGACGACATTTGAGGTCATTCAGATAGCATTGATCATCGTCATCATCATGTGCCATCCCGACTGTCGTTGCCGTACGTATGTCGCTGTCTCACACCATGGTCAGTCTCACACCATGGTCAGTCTCACACCATGGTCAGTCTCACACCATGGTCAGTCTCACACCATGGTCAGTCTCACACCATGGTCAGTCTCACACCATGGTCTGTCTCACACAATGGTCTGTCTCACACGATGGTCAGTCTCAATCGGTGGTCAGTCTCACACCATGGTCAGTCTAACACCATGGTCTGTCTCACACGATGGTCAGTCTCACACCATGGTCAGTCTCACACCTTGGTCAGTCTCACACTATGGTCAGTCTCACACCATGGTCAGTCTCACACCGTGGTCACTCTCACACGATTGTCAGTCTCACACCATGGTCAGTCTCACACCATGGTCAGTCTCAAACCTTAGTCAGTCTCACGCCATGGTCAGTCTTACACCATGGTCAGTCTCACACCATGGTCAATCTCACACGATGGTCAGTCTCACACCTTGGTTAGTCTCACACCATGGTCAGTCTCACACCATGCTCACTCTCACACCATGGTCAGTCTCACACCATGGTCAGTCTCAAACCATGGTCAGTCTCACACCATGGTCAGTCTCACACGATGGTCAGTCTCACACGATGGTCAGTCTCACACGATGGTCAGTCTCACCCCATGGTCAGTCTCAAATCATGGTCAGTCTCACACCGTGGTCAGTCTCACACCGTGGTCAGTCTCGCACCGTGGTCAGTCTCACACTATAATCAGTCTCACACCATGGTCAGTCTCACACCATGGTCAGTCTGACACGATGGTCAGTCTCACATCATGGTCAGTCTTACACCATGGTCAGTCTGACACGATGGTCAGTCTCACACCATGGTCAGTCTTACACCATGGTCAGTCTGACACGATGGTCAGTCTCACACCATGGTCAGTCTCACACCATGGTCAGTCTTACACCATGGTCAGTCTCACACGATGGTCAGTCTTACACCATGGTCAGTCTCACACGATGGTCAGTCTGGATTTAAGCCTGTGTTCCTGCTGTGATGACACCTCTGCCTGAGCCATGTTTGCAGTTATCAATTAGTCTTTCACTTACTTCTTTCCTGTCTTTTGTCTGTTTTCGCCAGGATTCCAGTGTCGTGACGAGCTCACAAAATCTGGAGTGTCTACACGTAACGTCTCTAGTCAACGTGGCTTGCTCACACAATCTGGACTAAGTGTCACGGCTCTATTCAACGTGGCTTGCTCATACAATCTGGACTGTCTCAGTTTCTTCATCAGACCTTCTTTCCAGACTTTGTCAAAGACTTTCCTCAGATCTATCCATGCAGCAAACACCAGATTCTTCTCTTGGAATGCATCCTCAATTTCTTGAGAGAGGTAGTTTGTCTGATCTTCCGTAGAGTAGCACTGCCGAAAGCCAGCCTGCTGTGGGACAAGGATGTTTTTACTTTCAATGTACCACTGCAGTCTGTGGTTGATGATGCGCTCCATTGTTTTGCAGAGACAGCTGGTGAGGCTAATTGGTCTGTAGCTGGAGGCAGGGAACTATCTTTCCCTGATTTTAGGAGATGTATCATGATTGCTTCTCTCCAGGCTTGTGGAACACTGCCTAAAGTCCAGCTGTTATTGAAGATCTGCAACAGCTTTGCTTTGGCCTCTGTTCCTAGGTTCCTGATCGTTTCATTGGAAATACCATCAGCTCCTGGTGACTTTCTCATTTTCAGTTTTGATATGGCTAGCTCCAATTCGCTAATTGTGATGGATGCCTCCAGAACCTCATGTACTATTTCCTTCTGTCCTGTATGTTGCCGTTTCTCTCGAATCTCTTGTTGTTTCTCTGGACTAATTTTGATATTGTTATCTTGTGCGAATGAGTCCGCAAAATGGTCAGCTGCTTGCTTTCCTGTTAAGATGTTTCCGTCTTTGTGTAGTGCAATTTTTGAGTTTCTCCCTGTGCCCTCATCATTAAGCTGTTTTATTAGCTTCCACAACTTCCGTGTGTCTCTTTCAAAGTTCAGTGACTCCGTTTTCTCCTGCCAGCTTTTCCGTCTAGCCTGCAGTTGGGCCCTTTGAAATTTGGCTTTTGCATGCTGATATTTATTGTGGTGCTCTTGGCTGGGTTTGGATTCTACTTGCTTTCTACACACTTCCACATCATTATGCAACTGTTCCAGTTCACTACTCCAGTAGGGTTTATATTGTTTACGGGCTCCTCTTGGTACTGTTTCTCGCGCTGCCTGTAGTATGCATTTCCCAAACTCTTCAACTACTTTATTTATGTCTTTCTCAGTGTTCAGATTTCTAACCAGTATGCTGGTGCGATGCTTGTACATTGCCCAGTCTGCTTTCTTGTAGTTCCACGTCGAGAGGGTGCTGCTGTCACTTACAAGCTCATTTTCTACAGTTAGAAAGACTGGCCGATGGTCACTGCCACCAAGTTGTTTCCCAACAATTAGTGTAATGTTCCACTCCAGGTCTGGTGAATGAAAAGCCAAGTCAGGTGAAATTGTAGTGTGCCATGATCTCGAGTAGAAAGTATGTGGGTCGGGCGGCTTGTTAATCAAGATGAATCTATTCTCATCCTGCCAGTCTTCCAGTCTCTCTCCTCCCTGGTCCATGTGAGCATAGCCCCAACTCTGCGAGTGGCTGTTGAAATCGCCACACACAATCATTTTTTTTCTTTTAATGGTTGTGTGTCCAGTGCCTGTGGGCGATCACTTGGACAGTAGTAATTGATCATATGTAGGTCTGTACTGCCTGTCTTAAGTTTAAGAGTCTGATACTCAGCCCCTTCCATGTAAACTTCAATTTAGGAAGCAGTGATGTTATTTTTACAAGAGTCAGTATCCCACTCTTTCGCCTGTCCTTTCGGTCAAATCGGTAATACTGGTAGCCTCTGATTTTGAAGGCTATATTTTCGTTGAGGTGAGTTTCTTGCAAGCAACACATGCTTACTTTTTCTTGGTCCAAGATGTTTTCTGGTCCCATTTTGTTGTTGTTGCTGACTCCTTCGCATTCCAGTGCATTATTTTTAGTCTTTGATATGGCCTGACGCTCTATTTTCAGGTCCCCTGGCTCCACAGGACATCTGAGAAGGACCTCCAGTAGTTGTGGTTTGACCCTTTCGAGGCATAGGGCCCGGCACTGCTCCTGCCTGGGGGACCAAAGCAGGGCGAGCACCATAACATTTAGCAGTAGTCGACATATTTCATGGCGTGATTGCGTGGCATCCTGATTTCTGTGGTGCGCCTCCTGGCTGGTTGCCTCTGTCTTCAGCACCTTTCCTTTGCTAGAGCAGACTGTGGTCTTGCCCGAGTTTAGATGGGTAGGCACGCACACACGTGTCTGCGCATGCATGTACGTGCATACACATCTAGAACGTACTGGTTGTTTCTCGGCGCCAGTGACTCGCCTCCGCCCCTTCTCCTGTTAGTTTAAACAGGTCAGCCACATGAAGGCCAGGAGTTGGACTTTTACTGCAGAGGTTATGAATGCACCGAGCCATTGGGCACTCACCCCAACCCCGTCCCCGGCTACATAACAGCAACATTTGGAACCCTATGAACATGTAAACATCCTGTTGTGAAAGAGCAGACACGGAATTATAGCAGGAATAGCTGGAGATAACCCGTACAATATGAAATAACCCGCACAATATAAAATAACCCGCACAATATGAAATAACCCACACAATATGAAACATCCCACACAATATGTCATAACCCACACAATATGAAATATCGCACACGATATGAAAGGACACACGTCACTTAGCCGTGATCAGAACATCATCAAACGTCACTTTGCTGAGATTACTGACACAGACACTATACGTCCCAAAGTATAGCCCATAAGGGTTGAACAGGATACCGACTGTACCGACTGTGGGTGGGGGAGGGGGATGCTGTTTCCATAGAACAATTTGTTACTGAGCAAGAATGAGACACCGCTATACAAGACAGGGAGAAATCTGTTTCTCACCTTACAGGGAGAAAGCTGTCTATCACAAGACAGGGAGAAATCTGCCTCTCACAAGACAGAGAGAAAGCCGTCTATGTCAGCAATAACCAATGTGATTTATGTCACAAGGCACTGAGTTTACACCAAAACTTATCCTCCAGTTTTATTATTTCCTGTTGCTTGACTGATGAAACGCCTTGAGTCGAAATTATCAATGGAACAATTGTTTCTCTTGTTGAGTGTGGGTGTGGGATCCCCGGATGTGAGAATGATTTGGTCCAAACTGGAGACATGAGCAAACATCTCAGCCGGTGAATTATTGACATCCAGTCAGACCCCGGGTGTAGCAGACTCCGGGCAATAGTGTAGCAGACGACAAGTCAACACGGGTGTAAGCGGGTACACAGACATGGCCACATCCGCTCCAGCCATCAATGGATGCCTTCTGTCACAGGGCGGCTCTAGCGGAACAATCTCAACATTGCTGCGTTGTCTTGTCTCAACTTGTGGCCCATATCTGAACCCACTCCAGACGAAAAGTCACATTGTGATACTGTTTCCAAATGTAATCAGTTAACCTGTTGAAGTACAGTTCATAAATAATCGCACATATCTGAACCCACTCCAGAGGAAAAGTAACATTGTGATACTGTTTCCAAATGTAATCAGTTAACCTGTTGAAGTACAGTTCATAAATAATCGTACATATCTGAACCGACTCCAGAGGAAAAGTAACATTGTGATATTGTTTCCAAATGTAATCAGTTAACCTGTTGAAGTACAGTTCATAAATAATCGCACATTCCAGAGGAAAAGTAACATTGTGATACTGTTTCCAAATGTCATCAGTTAACCTGTTGAAGTGCAGTTCATAAATACAAGTACATGTATTGTTTGGCACTCACAGAATGAACCAACATACTTTATTTTCAAATTGGGCACGCAGGCCCGTCTAAAATTATGCCCTTCTATCACTCTCTTTCATACATTATTTCATTCACACACCATTCAAGGCTAACTGATAACAGCAACAATATAAAATATATGCATTATAAAGGCATGGGCACAATGTGAACATCAAAACTACACGACTCAGTAATATTAAATAAGTGTGTGGCACTTGTTATTAGCTATTTGGAATACACTGGCCTACCAAAAGGGGGCTGGCTGTTATACTAGGGTTTTATTATTATTATTATTTCTATTATTAAGGGGGAAGTTAATCCGTACTGAGATAGGGATCGAATAATTTGCGATTATATGCATAGGGATTGGTGATGTCTTTGATTTCTTGTGGAAGATTGTTCCACAGCTGAGATGCAGAGTATGTTAAGCTAGTTTTGTATAAGTCACTCCTAGGCTACGGAATGTGTAGTATATTTAATCGTTTACTGTGTCTAGCATTATATTTAAACAATTGCCAAAGGTAATTTGGAGCATTCCGATGTAGGATTTTGTGAATTAGTTTAATCTTGTTGAAAAGCATGCATTTGCGGAGTGGTAGTAACTGAAGGCGTTTATGCAGGCTAGGATTGTCAGATAAACGATTGCTATAAATTAAACTCATGGCCCGTTTCTGGAGTGAATAAAGTCGCTTGGTGCTTGAATTGGAACAACCGTCCCAGATTGTAGAGCAGTAGTCAAAGTGTCTGTATATGAGAAGTATAGAATAGTTTCCTTGTGTCCTCATCAAGGAAATTTTTTATTTTGGCGAGTTAGTATACTTTTTTCGCTGTTTGTTTAACGGGCGCTTGAACGTGGGAATTAAAGGTTAGGTTTCTATCAATGATGAGGCCTACTGTTTTGTGCTCAATTACACTTTCTACTGGCATGTTATCGATGTGAAGTTGAAGTGATGTGTGTGAGCTTAGAGTTTGAAGTCTTTGTCTGGTTGTTAATACAATTGATTTTGTTTTAGTGATGTTAATTTGCACACGGTACGCATAGCTCCACCTAACTACATTATTTAATTGGTAGTGGTTTGAGACAGAGATTTATTGTATGATACTACTTACTTTCTGTTTGACAGAAAAGATGTTATTAGAGTGACTACATTAGGGCCAATTTTCATTGTCTCTAGTTTTTTAATTAAACTAACATGGTCTATCATATCAAATGATTTCCTGATATCGATAAACACAGCACCACATAGACTGTTGTCGTTTATATTCTGGTTCCAATTTTCTATCATGTTTGTTACGGCCGTATGGCAAGAATATTTTGGTCGAAATCCTGATTGACTGTCAACAATAAGCTTGTTGCGAACTAAATACTGTAATGTTACATTATGGATGTGTTTTTCTAGTGGTTTAGATAGTGATGGAGGAAAGCAACGGCAAACTACCACTTTAAAAGTGCCTAGTACATTATGATTCGCATAAAGACTGATCATCGCAAGACAAGGACAGAGATATTAAAATTAGCAACATGGAATGTTAGGACATTAAACGACGACGAAAAATTAGAGAACATAAAACAAGAAATGGAAAGAGAAAAAAATTAATATTTTAGGGATGTGCGAAACCAAATGGACAGGAGCAGGCATCAAGATAAACGAAGATTTTAAGATTATTTATTCTGGAGGTGAAGATCGACAAAGGATATTGGGCTGTGTCAGACAGAGTTCTATTAGTAAAATTAAACGGAAGACCTTTTAAAATAAATGTAATTCAAGTATATGCCCCAACAAGTGAAAGCAGTGAAGAAAGTATAGAGAAATTTTATAATGACATGGAGTCTGCTTTGAAGAACTGTAAAAAATCAGAAATAAATATCATAATGGGTGATTTCAACGCAAAAATAGGAAAGCAAAGCGATGGATACAGTGTAGGCAACCATGGTTTGGGAGAGAGAAATGAAAGAGGTTACAGACTTGTAGAATGGGCAAAAGAACAAGAATTGGTTGTAGGAAACACCTGGTTTAAACAACATCCTAGAAGATTATGGACATGGAGGAGTCCAGACAGCAGGATTAAAAACCAGATAGATTACATCCTGATAAGCAAAAGGTTTCGAAATGCATTAACAGTTGTAAAAACAGTTCCAAATGCAGACTGTTACAGTGATCACAGATTAATTACTGGCACATTGAGGGTAAAGTTAAAGAAAGTCAAGTATACAGCAGGAAACCCTAAATATGACTTGTGCAAATTGAAAACTGACAAAGAAATACAAGATAATTTTAACATAGAAGTAAAGAACAAATTTGATTTATTGTCTGATCTAGAGATCCTATTTCAAGATGTAGATGATCAATGGGAAATGCTGAAGAATTCAATCAGTTGTGCAGCAAAAAAAAAACTATTCCAAAGGTAAAGAAAGTTGGCCGTAAGACATGGATGACTGAAGAAATTTTACAACTAATGGAAACAAGAAGACAGAACAAAAATAATCCTGCCAAATATGAAGAAATTCACAGAAAAGTCAGAACCTTATGTAAGGAGGCTAAAGAAACATGGCTTGAGAAAAATTGCAGAGAAATTGAAAAACAACACAACAGTAACAATGCGAAACTAATGCACAAAAGAATTCAGGAGATTACTAATCAAAGAACACGTACATCAGCAGGCTGCCTAAAGACAAAAGATGGAAGAGTCATAATAGAAAAAGATCAGATTTTACATGTATGGTCAGATTACGTGAAAAACCTTTATGACGATAGCAGAGACGAACAATATATTGTTCAAAATAACAATGAAGGGCCAGCAATTTTGAAGATGGAGGTTCAGAATGCTCTTAATCATATGAAATCTGGCAAAACCCCCGGTCCAGACAGCGTCACAACAGAAATGATTAATGCTTTAGAAGAATATGGAATAGATAAAGTTACCAGTCTGCTTAATACAATATATGATACTGGAAACATACCTCATGAGTTATGTAATTCTGTATTTATTGCAATCCCAAAGAAATCAGGAGCCTTGGAATGTGATCAACATCGAACAATTAGTATAATGAGTCACATCACGAAGATTTTGCTAAGAATTATCATGCAAAGAGTTAGGAAGAAAATACAACCTGAAATAGGAGAGGAACAATGTGGGTTTGTAGTAGGCAAGGGTACAGTAAATGCTGTGTATATACTGAGAACCGTAATCGAACGTTCTATAGAAGTAAACAAAGATCTACACCTTTGCTTCATTGACTACACAAAGGCTTTTGATAAAGTGAGACATGTCAACATGATAAGGATGCTTGAAGATCTACAAATTGATGGGAAAGACCTTAGACTTGTAAAAAACATATATTGGAAACAACAAGCTGCCATAAGAGTTGATAATGAAGTAAGCCAATATCAGCCTATTAAGAGAGGTGTGAGACAGGGATGTGTAATGTCTCCAGATCTGTTCTCCCTGTACAGTGAAAATATTTTCAGAAATATTGAAAATATGGAAGGAATCAACATTGGGGGACGATGCATCAATAACATTAGATATGCAGATGATACAGTCTTGATTGCAGACAATGAACAGGACCTGCAAAATTTAGTAGATGCGGTTGTTACACACAGTGAACAACAAGGGTTAGAATTAAATTGTAAAAAGACACAGATTATGGTCGTCACTAAGAAGAACGAAATACCACAGTGTAATATACAAGTAAATGGGAATATTCTTCAACAAGTGAATAGGTACAATTACCTCGGAACAGTAATAACATCTGATGGGAGATGCCTTGAAGAGATTAGAACAAGAATCGCCATGGCAAAAGTAGCCTTTAGCAAGATGAAAATCATACTGACCAATAAAAAGATGTCAATTGAAACGAGAAAAAGAGTGTTGAGATGCTACATAGAACCTGTACTTTTATATGGATGTGAAGCTTGGACAATGAGCAGCCAGGCTGAAAAACATCTGATGGCTGTAGAAATGTGGTTTCTGAGGAAAATGCAAAGAATACCATGGACAGCCAGAAAGACCAATGAACAAGTCCTTCAAGAAACAAATGAAGATCGTAAACTGATCAGAGACATTAGACGTAGACAGTCACAATTTTTTGGGCATGTTATGAGAAGAAATGATTTGGAGAACTTGGTGACAACTGGTAAGATCGAGGGGAACAGACCAAGGGGAAGACCTAGAAACAAGTATCTGGATGGCTTGGCCTTGTAGCATGGTCGAGACAAAAACACGGAACTGATCCACGACTCTGTTGATCGAGTGAGATGGCAGAACATGACCGCCCACGCTTACCGGCATGGCACATGATGGATGGATGGATGGAAGATCGACAAAGGGGAGTGGCAATTATTTTGGACCGGAAAACATCAAAATCTGTTCAAGGATATTGGGCCATGTCGGACAGAGTTCTACTAGTTAAATTAAGTGGCAGACCTTTTAACATAAATGTTATTCAAGTATTTGCCCCAACAGGAGAATCCAGTGAAGATAGTGTATAGGAATTTTATAATGACATAGAGTCTGCCTTAAAGAAATGTACAAATTCAGAAATAAACATCATAATAGGAGACTTCAATGCAAAAGTAGGAAATCAAGGTGATAGATACACAGTAGGAAACTATGGTTTAGGAGAGAGAAACGAAAGAAGATACAGACTCGTGGAGTGGGCAAAAGAATAGGAAATGATCGTAGGAAACGCCTGGTTAAAGCAACAGCCTAGAAAATTATGGACATGGAGGAGTCCTGATAGCAGAATTAGAAACCAGATTGATTACATTCTGATTAGCAGAAGATTTAGAAACGCGTTAACAATACTCAGTTCTCAGTGCTGCTTGTTATAGTGACCACAGATTACTTACAGTAACATTGAGGATACAGTTGAAGAAAGTCAAGTATATAACAGGAAACACTAAATATGATTTGTGTACATTGAGTAATGACAAGGAAATACAAAAGAAATTCAACACAGAAGTACAGAACAGATTTGATATATTGTCTGATCTAGAGATCCTATTCCAGGATGTGGATGATCAATGGGAAATGTTGAAGAATTCAATCAGTTTGGCTGCAGAAACAACTATTCCAAAATTAAAGAAGGTGGGTGGTAAGAAATGAATGTCTGAAGACATTTTACACCTAATGGAAACAAGAAGACTCAACAAACACAATTCTGCCACATATGAAGAAATTCACAGACAAGTCAGAATATTATGTAAGGAGGCAAAAGAAGCATAGCTTGAGGAAAAGTGCTTAGAAATTGAAAAACAACACAACAGTCAAAATACCAAATTAGTGCACAAAAGAATTCAGGAAATTACTAATAAAAGAATAAGTACATCAGCAGGCTGTCTAAAAACTAAACATGCAAAACCATAACAGAAAAAGATCAGATTCTATATGTATGGACAGATTATGTGAAAAACATCTATGATGATAACAGAGAGGAACAATATGATATTAGATTTAATAATGAAGGACTGCCAATTTTGAATATGGAGGTTCGAAATGTTCTTAAACATATGAAAGCTGGCAAGACCTCCGGTGCAGATAACATCACAACAGAAATAATTAAAGCTTTAGAAGAATATGGAATAGATCAAGTCACCAGACTGCTTAACACATTATATGATACTGGAGATATACCTTCTGAATTATGTAACTCTGTATTTATTGCAATCCCAAAGAAATCAGGAACCTTGGAATGTGATCGACATAGAACAATTAGTATAATGAGTCAAATCACAAAGATTTTGCTACGAATTAGCATGCAAAGAGCGAGGAAGAAAATACAACCTGAAATAGGGGAAGAACAATGTGGGTTTGTAGAGGGAAAGGGTACAGTAAATGCTGTTTATATGCTGCGAACAGTTATTGAACGTGCTATAGAAGTAAAAAAGGATATTCATCTTTGCTTTATTGACTACACAAAAGCTTTTGATAGATTTAAACATGTCAACATGGTGGACATGCTTGCAGACCTACAAATTGATGGGAAAGACATTAAACTTATAAAAAACATATATTGGAAAAGAACAAGCTGACATAAGGATTGATAATGAAGTGGGACAATATCAACCTATTAAGAGAGGTGTTAGGCAGGGATGTGTAATGTCTCCGGAACCTTTTTCCCTATACAGTGAATATATTTTCAGAAATGAAGAGGATATAAATGGAATCAGCATTGGAGGACGAAACAACAATAACATTAGATATTGATTGCAGACAATGCACATGATCTGCAACAATTAGTAGATGCGGTTGTTGTACACAGTGAGCAACTGGGGTTAGAATTAAATTGTAAAAAGACACAGATTATGGTAGTCACTAGGAAGGACGAAATACCACGATGTAATGTACAAGTAAATGGGAAGATTTTTCAACAAGTGAATCGGTACAATTATCTCGGAGTAGTCATAACATCTGATGGGAGATGTCTTGGAGGGATTAGAACAAGAATCGCCATGGCGAAAGTAGCCTTTAGCAAGATGAAAAACATTCTGATCAATAAAAAGATGTCAATTGAAACGAGAAAAAGAGTGTTGAGGGGGTACATAGAGCCTGTTCTTTTGTATGGATGTGAAACTTGGACAATGTGCAGTCAAGCAGAAAAACATCTGATGGCTGCAGAAATGTGGTTTCTGAGGAAAATGCAAAGAATACCATGGACAGATAGAAAAACCAATGACCAAATACTACAGGAGACAAATGAACATCGTAAACTGATTAGAGAAATTAGACGTAGACAGTCAACATTTTTTGGACATGTTATGAGAAGAAATGGATTGGAGAACTTAGTGACAACTGGCAATATCGAAGGGAACAGACCAAGAGGCAAACCGAGAGGAAAATACCTGGATGGCTTGGCCACATGGCATGGACGAGACAGGAACACTGAGCTGATCCACGACTCTGGTGATCGAGTGAAATGGCGAGTCATGACCGCCCACTCTTTCCGGCATGGCACATGATTGATTGATTGAGATAGTGATGATAGTAAGGAAATGGGTCTGTAATTGTTAGGGAGACTATTGTCCAATGAACCAGATGTAAGAACAGGGTATACCTTAACGATTTTGAGAGCTGATGGAAAGTGGCCTTTGGTGATGCACAGATTATTATATACATAGATTAGTGATATACAGATCACCGGCGCAGCGCAACTAGAAGAAGAAGGAATAAGTAGATGATGCGCTGTGCAACATAACAATTGAAAGCTGTAGTTACCGACCGGGATTCCAACCTGGTTCGTTAAATAATTATTGCTCAAGACATAATAACGGAGTGTGTTGTGTCCAGCACCAACTCTCAATTCTGACATAGTCTTCCATTTACAGGATGAGAAGAACCAGATCCTGATGTTGAGTGTCTGGCTGCGGCAGGTGAGCATTCTTCTTCCACTGTTGTCATGTCCGTTTAGAGGGGAAACTTGATGAGCATTTGTCGGGGAAACGTTATGCTGAGTTTAGCGGGAAAACTTGATGTTCAGTGAAGCGGGGAAACTTGATGTAGAGTTTAGATGGGCAACTTGATGTTGAGTTTAGCGGGGGAACTTGTTGAGTTTAGAGGGGAAAATTGGAGTAGAGTATAGCGATGAAACTTGATGTTGAGTTTAGATGGGAAACTTGATATTGAATGTGGCGGGGACACTTGATGTAGAGTTTAGATGGAAAACTTGATGTTTAGTTTAGATGGGAAACTTGATGTTGAGTTTAGATGGGACATTTGATGTTGAATGTGGCGGGGACACTTGATGTAGAGTTTAGATGGAAAACTTGATGTTAAGTTTAGATGGGAAACTTGATGTTGAGTTTAGATGGGAAACTTGATGTTGAATTTAGATGGGAAACTTGATATTGAATTTCGATGGGTAACTTGATGTTGAGTTTAGATGTGAAACTTGATATTGAGTTTAGATGGGAAACTTGATATTAGGTTTAGATGGGAAACTTGATGTTGAGTTTAGATGGGAAACTTGATGTTGAGTTTAGATGGGTAACTTGATGTTGAGTTTAGATGGGTAACTTGATTTTGAGTTTAGATGGGAAACTTGATATTGAGTTTAGATGGGTAACTTGATGTTGAGTTTAGATGTGAAACTTGATATTGAGTTTAGATGGGAAACTTGATGTTAAGTTTAGATGGGAAACTTGATGTTGAGTTTAGATGGGAAACTTGATGTTGAATTTAGATGGGAAACTTGATATTGAATTTAGATGGGTAACTTGATGTTGAGTTTAGATGTGAAACTTGATATTGAGTTTAAATGGGAAACTTGATATTAGGTTTAGATGGGAAACTTGATGTTGAGTTTAGATGGGAAACTTGATGTTGAGTTTAGATGGGTAACTTGATGTTGAGTTTAGATGGGTAACTTGATTTTGAGTTTAGATGGGAAACTTGATATTGAGTTTAGATGGGTAACTTGATGTTGAGTTTAGATGTGAAACTTGATATTGAGTTTAGATGGGAAACTTGATGTTGAGTTTAGATGGGAAACTTGATGTTGAGTTTAGATGTGAAACTTGATATTAAGTTTAGATGGGAAACTTGCTGTTGAGTTTAGATGTGAAACTTGATATTGAGTTTAGATGGGAAACTTGATATTGAGTTTAGAAGGATAACTTGATATTGAGTTTAGATGTGAAACTTGATATTGAGTTTAGATGGGGAACTTGATGTTGAGTTTAGATGGGGAACTTGATGTTGAGTTTAGATGTGAAACTTGATATTGAGTTTAGATGGGTAACTTGATGTTGAGTTTAGATGGGTAACTTGATATTGAGTTTAGATGTGAAACTTGATATTGAGTTTAGATGGGTAACTTGATGTTGAGTTTAGATGGGAAACTTGATATTGAGTTTAGATGGGAAACTTGATATTGTGTTTAGATGGGAAACTTGATGTTGAGTTTAGATGGGTAACTTGATGTTGAGTTTAGATGGGTAACTTGATGTTGAGTTTAGATGGGAAACTTGATATTGAGTTTAGATGGGTAACTTGATATTGAGTTTAGATGTGAAACTTGATATTGAGTTTAGATGGGAAACTTGATGTTGAGTTTAGATGGGAAACTTGGTGTTGAATGTGGCGGGGACACTTGATGCAGAGTTTAGATGGGAAACTTGATGTTGAGTTTAGCGGGGAAACTTGATATTCAGCTTAACGAGAAAATCTTAAAGAGAAAAATTTTCCTCAGCAAATCCCGCAGCGTGTAGCGGCTAATGACGCCAGTTCTGTGTTGGTTTATCAATCTTCTTTGGCTTCCTGCGTAGTGTTCTTGTTTGGCCACCCCTCTTTTAATTTGCTGCTCTAGCAGTCTGGCCATAGTTGTAGATTCACAGTCATCACTTGGTTCTCGCAAAAGTCTTACTTCTCGTAGAGCATTCAAAATGTCAGCCTGGTCCATGGCGCGTCCGCCCTCCACAGTAGCCTCACCTGCGAGCTTGTCAGCCCGCTCATTTCCTTGTACTCCCGCATGCCCTGGCACGAAGATGAAACTTACCTTTGCCAGCCGAGACCGCTCCAGAGGCAGCAACCATTCTCTTCGGATCGACCCCTCCGCTATCCTCTTGATCATGTTCATTGAGTCGCTAAGGAAACAAGCCCTAGTGAATGTCTGTGTCTCGAGCCATGTTATTGCTTTACTTACTACCATGACTTCCATGGTCAGGCTACTTGTGGTTTCAGTGAAAGCACCAGAGTCCTCCTTCACAATTCTCTCTCCGGCCCGAGCTGTAAAGGCCCATGAGCTTCTCACATGTCGGACTACCGACCCATCTGTGTAGATGACCGCGTCACCGTCTAGCGAATTCTCGAAAATCAACGCTTGTACTTCAGCCTCAACAGCAGCCGGATTTTCTTGTCTGCATTTTCTATCTAGTTGGATGCAAACTGAAAAGGATGTGCAGAAGTCTGTTGGCACTTGCACCCACTCCTCGCCAGGTTCTAAGTCCTCAAGTGAACACACCTGTTGAAGAATGTCTTCGGCTTGACCCATCCACGACCGTCCTCTTTTTAACCTGCTGCCCTTCACCTTCCTAATTTCACTATGCAGTGGATTTTGTGTGTTTGCGTTAACTCTGAGGTAGGCGCGTGCCCTGCAAACTTGTATTCTCTCTTCAATGGTTGGAAAATCAAGAAGGTATCGCATCGCCCTGCATGCTGTATCTCTTGTACATCCAAGAATAATGCGCATAGCTTCATTATGTATCCTTTCCATCCTTTCTATCTGCTTATGGCTGAGAGTCAGGATTGCCATTGCATACTCCAAAACAGACATGACCAGCCCCTCGTACAGAAGACATAGATGGCGCTGCTCACAGTTTGCTGCCGCCATCACCCGCATCGCAGCCAAACCCCGCTTGGCCTTTGTTATCATCTGGTCTATGTGCACATTATAAGCAAGGCTTCGATCAAACCGTATCCCCAGGTAATTCATTGCCTGCGCTCATTACAGTTGGTGTTGGATTGTTGACAATATGATTGTTCAACGAGAACCAAGTCACTGTTGCCTTTGTTGGGTTGACCATTGCCCCAGCTTCATCACACCAAGTACTTATGCGCTTGAGTTCGGTTTGTAGTTCCACAGCAACCTCCTCTCTATCCTTACCCTGACGATACACTAAAACATCAGACATTCAGACAGACACTCACACAGACACTCACACAGACACTCATACAGACATTCACACAGACACTCACACAGACATTCACACAGACATTAAGACAGACACTCATACAGACATTCACACAGACATTCACACAGACACTCAAACAGACATTCACACAGACAGTCAGACAAACACTCAAACAGACATTCACACAGACACTCACACAGACATTCAGACAGACACTCACACAGACACTCACACAGACATTCACACAGACACTCAAACAGACATTCACACAGACACACACAGACATTCAGACAGACACTCATACAGACATTCACACAGACACTCATACAGACACTCATACAGACATTCATACAGATATTCATACAGACACTCATACAGACACTCACACAGACATTCAAACAGACACTCACACAGACATTCACACAGATACTCACACAGCCATTCACACAGACATTCACACAGACACTCACACAGACACTCACACAGACACTCATACAGACATTCACACAGACATTCACACAGACATTCACACAGACACTCACACAGACACTCACACAGAAACTTACGCAGACATTCACACAGGCGCTCACACAGACATTCACACAGACACTCACACAGACATTCACACAGACACTCATACAGACATTCACACAGACACTCACACAGACACTCACACAGACACTCACACAGACACGCACACAGACATTCACACAGACACTCACACAGACACTCAAACAGACATTCACACAGACACTCACACAGACACTCACACAGACATTCACACAGACATTCACACAGACACTCAAACAGACACTCAAACAGACATTCACACAGACATTCACACAGACACTCACACAGACACTCACACAGACACTCACACAGACACCCAAACAGACACTCAAACAGACATTCACACAGACATTCACACAGACATTCACACAGACACTCACACAGACACTCACACAGTCACTCAAACAGACATTCACACAGACACTCACACAGACATTCACACAGACATTCACACAGACACTCAAAGAGACACTCAAACAGACACTCAAACAGACATTCACATAGACACTCACACAGACACTCAAACAGACATTCACACGGACACTCAAACAGACATTCACACAGACACTCAAACAGACATTCACAGAGACACTCACACAGACACTCACACAGACATTCAGACAGACACTCAAACAGACATTCAGACAGGCACTCATACAGACACTCACACAGACATTCACACAGACATTCTCACAGACTCTCAAACAGACATTCAGACAGACACTCAAACAGACATTCACACAGACACTCAAACAGACATTCACACAGACACTCACACAGACATTCAGACAGACACTCAAAGAGACATTCACACAAACACTCAAACAGACATTCACACAGAAATTCACACAGACACTCAAACAGACATTCACACAGACACTCAAACAGACATTCACACAGACACTCACACAGACATTCAGACAGACACTCACACAGACATTCAGACAGACACTCACACAGACATTCACATAGGCACTCATACAGACACTCATACAGACACTCACACAGGCACTCATACAGACACTCACACAGACATTCACACAGGCACTCATACAGACACTCATACAGACATTCACACAGACATTCACACAGACATTCAGACAGACACTCACACAGACATTCACACAGACACTCACACAGACATTCAGACAGACACTCACACAGACATTCACACAGGCACTCATACAGACACTCACACAGACATTCACACAGACATTCACACAGACACTCATACAGACATTCACACAGACACTCACACAGACATTCACACAGACACTCACACAGACATTCACACAGACATTCACACAGACATTCACACAGACATTCAGACAGACACTCATACAGACATTCACACAGACATTCACACAGACATTCACACAGACACTCACACAGACATTCACACAGACATTCACACAGACACTCATACAGACACTCACACAGACATTCACACAGACACTCACACAGACATTCACACAGACATTCACACAGACATTCACATAGACACTCATACAGACACTCATACAGACATTCACACAGACATTCACACAGACATTCACACAGACATTCACACAGACACTCAAACAGACACACACACAGACAGTCACACAGGTACTCACACAGACATTGACATAGACACTCACACAGACACTCAAACAGACATTCACACAGACACTCACACAGAAACTTACACAGACACTCACACAGACATTCACACAGGTACTTACACAGACACTCACACAGACATTCAAACAGACACTCACACAGACACTCACACAGACATTCACACAGGTACTCACACAGAAACTTACACAGACATTCACACAGACACTCACACAGACACTCACACAGACAGTCACACAGACATTCAGACAGGTACTCACACAGACATTCACACAGACACTCACACAGACACTCAAACAGACATTCACACAGACACTCACACAGACACTCAAACAGACATTCACACAGACACACAGAAACTTACACAGACATTCACACAGGCGCTCACACAGACATTCACACAGACACTCACACAGACATTCAGACAGACACTCACACAGACACTCACACAGACACTCATACAGACATTCACACAGACACTCACACAGACATTAAGACAGACACTCATACAGACATTCACACAGACATTCACACAGACACTCAAACAGACATTCACACAGACACTCACACAGACATTCAGACAGACACTCACACAGACATTCAAACAGACACTCACACAGACATTCACACAGACATTCACACAGACACTCACACAGACACTCACACAGACATTCACACAGGTACTCTCACAGAAACTT
Organism: Cepaea hortensis; assembly: GCA_963921405.1. Lineage (NCBI taxonomy): Eukaryota > Metazoa > Mollusca > Gastropoda > Stylommatophora > Helicidae > Cepaea > Cepaea hortensis. The sequence goes on from OY992877.1 coordinate 218,681,794, forward strand.
ACACAGACATTCACACAGACACTCACACAGACACTCACACAGGCAGTCACACAGACATTCAGACAGGTACTCACACAGACATTCACACAGACACTCACACAGACACTCAAACAGACATTCACACAGGCACTCACACAGACACTCAAACAGACATTCACACAGACACACAGAAACGTACACAGACATTCACACAGGCGCTCACACAGACATTCACACAGACACTCACACAGACATTCAGACAGACACTCACACAGACACTCACACAGACACTCACACAGACACTCACACAGACACTCATACAGACATTCACACAGACATTAAGACAGACACTCATACAGACATTCACACAGACATTCACACAGACACTCAAACAGACATTCACACAGACACTCACACAGACATTCAGACAGACACTCACACAGACATTCAAACAGACACTCACACAGACATTCACACAGATACTCACACAGACATTCACACAGACATTCACACAGACACTCACACAGACACTCATACAGACATTCACAAAGACATTCACACAGACATTCACACAGACATTCACACAGACACTCACACAGAAACTTACGCAGACATTCACACAGGCGCTCACACAGACATTCACACAGACACTCACACAGACATTCACACAGACACTCATACAGACATTCACACAGACACTCACACAGACACTCACACAGACACGCACACAGACATTCACACAGACACTCACACAGACACTCAAACAGACATTCACACAGACATTCACACAGACACTCACACAGACACTCACACAGACACTCACACAGACACCCAAACAGACACTTAAACACACATTCACACAGACATTCACACAGACATTCACACAGACACTCACACAGACATTCACACAGTCACTCAAACAGACATTCACACAGACACTCACACAGACATTCACACAGACATTCACACAGACACTCAAACAGACACTCAAACAGACACTCAAACAGACATTCACACAGACACTCACACAGACACTCAAACAGACATTCACACAGACACTCAAACAGACATTCACACAGACACTCAAACAGACATTCACACAGACACTCACACAGACACTCACACAGACATTCAGACAGACACTCAAACAGACATTCAGACAGGCACTCATACAGACACTCACACAGACATTCACACAGACACTCACACAGACATTCACACAGACATTCAGACAGACACTCAAACAGACATTCACACAGACACTCAAACAGACATTCACACAGACACTCACACAGACATTCAGACAGACACTCAAACAGACATTCACACAAACACTCAAACAGACATTCACACAGACATTCACACAGACACTCAAACAGACATTCACACAGACACTCAAACAGACATTCACACAGACACTCACACAGACATTCAGACAGACACTCAAACAGACATTCAGACAGACACTCACACAGACATTCACACAGGCACTCATACAGACACTCATACAGACACTCACACAGGCACTCATACAGACACTCACACAGACATTCACACAGGCACTCATACAGACACTCATACAGACATTCACACAGACATTCAGACAGACACTTACACAGACATTCACACAGGCACTCATACAGACACTCACACAGACATTCACACAGACATTCACACAGACATTCACACAGACACTCATACAGACATTCACACAGACACTCACACAGACATTCACACAGACACTCACACAGACATTCACACAGACATTCACACAGACATTCACACAGACATTCAGACAGACACTCATACAGACATTCACACAGACATTCACACAGACATTCACACAGACACTCACACAGACATTCACACAGACATTCACACAGACACTCATACAGACACTCACACATACATTCACACAGACACTCACACAGACATTCACACAGACATTCACACAGACATTCACATAGACACTCATACAGACACTCATACAGACATTCACACAGACATTCACACAGACATTCACACAGACATTCACACAGACACTCAAACAGACACTCACACAGACAGTCACACAGGTACTCACACAGACATTCACATAGACACTCACACAGACACTCAAACAGACATTCACACAGACACTCACACAGAAACTTACACAGACACTCACACAGACATTCACACAGGTACTTACACAGACACTCACACAGACATTCACACAGACACTCACACAGACACTCACACAGACATTCACACAGGTACTCACACAGAAACTTACACAGACATTCACACAGACACTCACACAGACACTCACACAGACAGTCACACAGACATTCAGACAGGTACTCACACAGACATTCACACAGACACTCACACAGACACTCAAACAGACATTCACACAGACACTCACACAGACACTCAAACAGACACACAGAAACTTACACAGACATTCACACAGGCGCTCACACAGACATTCACACAGACACTCACACAGACATTCAGACAGACACTCACACAGACACTCACACAGACACTCATACAGACATTCACACAGACACTCAAACAGACATTCACACAGACATTAAGACAGACACTCATACAGACATTCACACAGACATTCACACAGACACTCAAACAGACATTCACACAGACACTCACACAGACATTCAGACAGACACTCAAACAGACATTCACACAGACACTCCCACAGACATTCAGACAGACACTCACACAGACACTCACACAGACATTCACACAGACACTCAAACAGACATTCACACAGACACACACAGACATTCAGATAGACACTCATACAGACATTCACACAGACACTCATACAGACACTCATACAGACACTCACACAGACATTCAAACAGACACTCATACAGACATTCACACAGACATTCACACAGACATTCACACAGACATTCACACAGACACTCACACAGACACTCAGACAGACATTCACACAGACATTCACACAGACACTCATACAGACATTCACACAGACACTCATACAGACACTCATACAGACACTCATACAGACACTCATACAGACATTCACACAGACACTCATACAGACATTCACACAGACACTCATACAGACACTCATACAGACATTCACACAGACACTCATACAGACATTCACACAGACACTCACACAGACACTCATACAGACATTCACACAGACACTCATACAGACACTCATACAGACATTCACACAGACACTCACACAGACACTCACACACTCACACAGACACTCATACAGACACTCACACAGACACTCATACAGACACTCATACAGACATTCACACAGACACTCACACAGACACTCACACAGACACTCATACAGACACTCATACAGACATTCACACAGACATTCACACAGACATTCACACAGACATTCACACAGACACTCACACAGACACTCATACAGACATTCACACAGACATTCACACAGACATTCACACAGACATTCACACAGACACTCATACAGACATTCACACAGGCACTCATACAGACACTCATACAGACATTCACACAGACACTCATACAGACACTCACACAGACACTCATACAGTGAGTCCTATTATATCGACCTGGTCAGCGAGTCCTATTACATCGACCTGGTCAATGAAGTCCTATTATATCGACCTGGTCAATGAAGTCCTATTATATCGACCTGGTCAGTGAGTCCTATTATATCGACCTGATCAATGCAGTCCTATTATATCGACCTGGTCAATGAAGTCCTATTATATCGGCCTGATCAATGAAGTCCTATTATATCGACCTGGTCAATGAAGTCCTATTATATCGACCTGGTCAATGAAGTCCTATTATATCGACCTGGTCAATGAAGTCCTATTATATCGACCTGGTCAGTGAGTCCTATTATATCGACCTGGCCAATGAAATCCTATTATATCGACCTGGTCAATGAAGTCCTATTATATCGACCTGGTCAGTGAGTCCTATTATATCGACCTGGTCAGTGAGTCCTATTATATCGACCTGGTCAATGAAGTCCTATTATATCGACCTGGTCAATGAAGTCCTATTATATCGACCTGGTCATTGAGTCCTATTATATCGACCCGGTCAGTGAGTCCTATTATATCGACCTGGTCAATGAAGTCCTATTATATCGACCTGATCAGCGAGTCCTATTATATCGACCTGGTCAATGAAGTCCTATTATATCGACCTGGTCAATGAAGTCCCATTATATCGACCTGGTCAATGAAGTCCTATTATATCGACCTGGTCAATGAAGTCCTATTATATCGACCTGGTCAGTGAGTCCTATTATATCGACCTGATCAATGAAGTCCTATTATATCGACCTGGTCAATGAAGTCCTATTATATCGACCTGGTCAATGAAGTCCTATTATATCGACCTGGTCAATGAAGTCCTATTATATCGACCTGGTCAATGATGTCCTATTATATCGACCTGGTCAATGAAGTCCTATTATATCGACCTGGTCAATGATGTCCTATTATATCGACCTGGTCAATGAAGTCCTATTATATCGGCCTGGTCAGTGAGTCCTATTATATCGACCTGGTCAGTGAGTCCTATTTTATCGACCTGGTCAATGAAGTCCAGATGTATCGACAAGGTCAACGGAGATGTGCTGGTTATGTCCCTTGGACCAGCAGATGAGAGAATACTTCCGGCCACCATATTGACCTGAGACCTGAGACAGGCGCACTGCTGGAGACTGTAGCGGCGGTAATTGGATGGGACAGTTACTGGTTGTGTGGCGCCGAAATGGCTGTAGACACAGCGGCAGGACTTTGGAGACAGCCGTGCCTGTATACAGTTATCCTGGCAGCTGCCGTCGGCTGCCACTAAAAGTCTGTCTTGATTGCCTCCGTCTGCACACTTCCCTCCAACGTGTCCTGGTCGTCTGGGGTGACGGGTCAGACAGTCGCGCCAACAGAGCTTGGACCATGGGAGCTGGTTTTTTATCAGAAATCAATCGTTTACAATATCCATTTGACAGCTTGGCTATAGACAGCGTAAAGTGTGCGCTTGTCTCATAAGAGGGTCTGACATACGGAATGTAAATGATTATGAATATAGTTTGTGTGTAAATGATGTTTATGCGCTGTTGTTTGTGATTTATAGATGTAGAGATGTGCCTGATCGATATATGTAGATATTTGTAATCACAAACTCTGTTGTGCAATCACAAAATATGTTGTGTAATCAGATGATGTGTTGTGCAATCGCAAAATGTGTTGCGTACTCATAACATTTGTTGTGATATGTGTAATCAATATATGTGGTGTCATATGTGTAATGAATACATGTGCTGTGATATGTGTAATCAATAGGTGTGAATATGTTATACAACCTGATGTGTTGTGATGTGAATGTAATAAATGTGATGTCTGTAATCAATAGATCTGGCTCGGCGCTCACCTTCCTCTACCAATGTCAGCCTCTGGTGTTCGGGGTCACTTCTATAGATGACATCCCATCCAGCATCACCTCCCTCCACCAATGTCAGCCTCTGGTGTTCGGGCCACTTCTATAGATGACATCCCATCCAGAATCACGTCTCTCCCCAGTGTCAGCCTCTGGTGTTCTGGGTGCAGTTCTATAGATGACATCCCATCCAGCATCACCTCCCTCCACCAATGTCAGCCTCTGGTGTTCGGGCCACTTCTATAGATGACATCCCATCCAGAATCACGTCTCTCCCCAGTGTCAGCCTCTGGTGTTCTGGGTACAGTTCTATAGATGACATCCCATCCAGCATCACCTCCCTCCACCAATGTCAGCCTCTGGTGTTGGGGCCACTTCTATAGATGACATCCCATCCAGCACCACCTCCCTCCACCAATGTCAGCCTCTATTGTTCTGGGCCACTTCTATAGATGACATCCCATCCAGCATCACCTCCCTCCACCTGGTGTTCTGGGCCACTTCTATAGATGACACACCATCCAGCATCACCTCCATCCACCTGGTGTTCTGGGCCACTTCTATAGATGACACACCATCCAGCATCACCTCCCTTCCTTTGCTTTTGTCCAAATTTAAGATCGTCAATTTTCCCCAGCCGCTTTTTTGTAAACTGTTTATTTTCAGTGAGGTGTTTTAACTGTTGTTCCTTTCAAAACAGTGTGTGTGTGTGTGTGTGTGTGTGGGTGTGTGTGTGTGTGTGTGTGTGTGTGTGTGTGTGTGGGTGGGTGGGTGGGTGGGTGTGTGTACATTCATATATACATATGATCATTTGTTTGCGTGCTGGTTCACTTTGAACTCAAGCGTAGTTTAAACACACTCTTTTGATAGCACTGGAAATTCTATTTTGCGCGTGGATTAGCTTTCCCTTTTACCAGAGTCACTCGTCATCAGCCGATCCAGCCCCGCCTTCTGAGGTACTTGTAATTTACGTCCCCAAGTCAAGAACGAGAAGTCAACATTTTAGTCCAACTGTCCCAAGTAGGGGTTGAACTCCTTACCTCAGCATCAGCACACCGGATGTTTAAGAACGAGCGTTCCTATCCATTCTACCAGCTGGCCTCCATATGATAATATTACATTCATGGCAAGGTTTAGTTAACTAACGCCTTGTGTGTCTGTATTGTAATATCCTTCAGTTCTCCCGTCTGTGTCTATATTGCTATGAAAACAGGCACACAATTGTGTTTATTTCGTATGTTACATTTCACATTGCATATTACATATTTCGGTGACGAATGTTGCGTGTACAATTATAGAGTTCTCATGTAAATTATTTCCCCTGAAACAATATTGCCAGCGCTTATCCCCCTTGACCTATGACCATGTTTACTATATTCTATAAATCTCTATCTACAACACAGATCTTCTATATTCTATAAATCTCTATCTACAACACTCGTCTTCTATATTCTATAAATCTCTATCTACAACACATGTCTTCTATATTCTATAAATCTCTATCTACAACACTTGTCTTCTATATTCTATAAATCTCTATCTACAACACTCGTCTTCTATATTCTATAAATCTCTATCTACAACACTCGTCTTCTATATTCTATAAATCTCTATCTACAACACATGTCTTCTATATTCTATAAATCTCTATCTACAACACTCGTCTTCTATATTCTATAAATCTCTATCTACAACACATGTCTTCTATATTCTATAAATCTCTATCTACAACACATGTCTTCTATATTCTATAAATCTCTATCTACAACACATGTCTTCTATATTCTATAAATCTCTATCTACAACACATGTCTTCTATATTCTATAAATCTCTATCTACAACACATGTCTTCTATATTCTATAAATCTCTATCTACAACACATGTCTTCTATATTCTATAAATCTCTATCTACAACACTTGTCTTCTATATTCTATAAATCTCTATCTACAACACTCGTCTTCTATATTCTATAAATCTCTATCTACAACACTCGTCTTCTATATTCTATAAACCTCTATCTACAACACAAGTCTTCTATATTCTATAAATCTCTATCTACAACCCTGAGCAATGGTTGTCCTTGGTCTCTCCTGCCTGTCCACGATCACTTACCTTGCACACATAAACAATGCACTTGGACAAGGTACAGACTTGTTCTTGTTGCAATCTGCAGGAATGGTCTGACTTGTTCTTGTTGCAATCTGCAGGAATGGTCTGACTTGCGCCTCAAATGGGACCCCGCCGAATATGGGGGTGTCAGGGTGCTAAATATTCCATCAGACCAACTATGGAAGCCCGATCTGGTCTTGTACAACAAGTAAGTTACTAATGTGTATTATAATACCCACAGGCATTTGACTGTGACGAACACGGAGAACTGAGGAACGTAATGAAAAACATGGGCATACCATTACACTGAACACAAATCATAACAACCATCCCATTACACTGAATACAGATCATAAAAACAATCCTATTACACTGAATACAGATCAGAACAACAATCCCTTTACACTGAGTACAGATCATAACAACCATACCTGTAAACTGAATACAGATCATAAAAACAATCCTATTACACTGAATACAGATCAGAACAACAATCCCTTTACACTGAGTACAGATCATAACAACCATACCTGTAAACTGAATACAGATCATAAAAACAATCCTATTACACTGAAAACAGATCATAACAACCATCCCTTTACACTGAATACAGATCATAAAATTCATCAAACTACACTGAATACAGATCATAAAAATAATCTACTGTGAACAACAAGCATCCGTGAGAACATGTGCTGATACAACAGACTGTTTGTTTTAGTACAGAACGGGGAGTAAGACAGGGTTACACCTGGTCCTCCTCCTGTATCATCTATTTACTGGAAACATCACCAGTAATGTCAGAGAAACATCGTCAAGGAACAACGTAATCGAAGGAATAGAACTGCCTGAGCGTCGATATATCCACGGGACTGTGTTAATATCAACAACACAATTACGAGTTGATAACCTCGTGAATTCAGTGGAAGAAAATCATAAATAAGAAAATTAGATCTCAATGCAACAAAAATAACAGCAATGAGAATCTATGAAACAGTGAATCAACAAAAATATGTATCAAAGGAGACAAATGACAGAAAGTGGACAGTTTCTAACACCTGGATTCACTGGGTTACAGGGGGATATTACACATTTACCGGGAGAGAACAAGCAATGATGTACAGACCAGAGGAAAGCAGAGGACAAGGCCGACCACGTAAACCATGGACGCAGGGGATATCAGAGTCCATGGGAATATCGATCCGGTTAGCGGGGTAGGGATATCCCCCATCAAAGGAGATGTCAGACGCCCCCTTTCCTCCGTTAGTCTACGGGACACCCTTGGGCAAGGTGGAGTACCCGTTTAGCCCCCCGATCAGGGTTACGTGAAGCCATGGAAGCAGGTGGTGGATGGAGTGTGAGAGCAGCCGACAGATTGTTGTTGGTTATGGTCTTGCACTCTGCGGCGATAGGCAGATGATCTCATCAGTAGAGACAATGGCTATGGCCACCGACTAGTATAGTCACTGCCCAGAAGGAAAGCAATGGCAAACTACCTTCTGCAAAACTTGCCAAGAAACCATAACAGCCATGAAAGAAAACATAATAAGAAAGAGATCTGGTGGCGAGACCCCCAGGCCAGGTAGATCAGATAACACTGGGGAAGAGTGTGACACAGGGACCAGTACTAGTAATCGTGATGACGGAGTTAATCCTGACTGTGTTACCAAGGAAATCCCCTGTGTCAGACTAAGAAACAGAGTGAGAATAGCAACGTGGAATGTGAGAAGTCTGTTTTAGGGAAAGCTTAAAGTAGTGTGTGATGAGATTGAGAGGTTAAACATTCAAATTTTAGGAATTAGTGAACATCGCTGGAGCGGCAAGGGACATTTCACAACTGAAAATGGAAGTATTTTCATTTATTCTGGTAGAGATGTCGGAGGCCAGAGTGGAGTGGCATTTTGTTTAGATAAGACAACTGCAAAAGCTTTAATGGGATATAATCCAGTTAGTGATAGAATCCTCATTATTAGACTTAAAGGCCGTCCAAAAAACACAACTCTCATACAGATATATGCACCTACTTCAACAGCAGAGGAGAACGAAATTGAATAGATTTTTACAACATACTACAAGACACATTAAATAAGATTGGTCATAATGATATAGCAATAATAATGGGAGATTTTAATGCAAAAGTAGGTGCAGGAAGAGCTGAAAATGAGAGACACGTTTTAGGAAAATTTGGATTAGGAAATAGAAATGATGCAGGTGACAAATTAATTGAATTTTGCACAGAAAATGAGTTAACGATAGCCAACACGCTTTTTAAACAACATCCAAGAAGACTCTTCACATGGAAGTCTCCAGACAGTTTTACCAAAAATCAGATAGATTATATTTTAATACAAAGAAGATGGAGATCAAGCATAACATCTGCAAAAACCCAACGAAGTGCAGACTGTGATACAGATCATCAGTTATTAGAAGCAGATCTGAAATTAAAACTCAAAAAGCTTACCCGAGGACCAAGGCCACTTTGTTTTGATCTCACAAAAATACCAGATGAATACAACATAGAAGTTAGGAATCGCTTTGGGGTCTTGATGTCTTTACAAGAAGAAATGACACCTGATGAACTGGCAGTACAAGCTATAGATATCTTGATAACTGCAGCCAAAGATTTCATTCCGACCAAGAAAAAGCAACTTAAGCCATGGATTACATCAGACGCGTTAGAATGAATAAAACAACGAAGGGAGCTGAAACAGAAAGGAGATGAATCCGATAACAGCAGGATGAAGTATAAATCTTTAACTCGAGAAATAAGAATGAACACAAGAAAGGACAAAAATCAATATATACAAGATTGCTGTACCAGAATAGATCAATATCATAAGACTGGAAGAGATTATGAAATGTTCACAGAAATGAAGTTATTGACAAGAAATGTTCAACCTCAATTGAATGTTATCTGTAACAAGATGGAAAATACCTTAACAGAATCTAGACAACTTCTAGAAAGATGGCAGGAGTACTGCAGTGGAATGTATGATATGAGTGACAGTGGGGATTGAATGAGATACATGAGCCAATGACAGCAGAGACAGAACCTGAACCCTCATTAGATGAAATTGCTTGGGCTATAAAGAACCTGAAGAATGGTAAATCACCTGGATGTGATGAGATACCAGCTGAACTAATTAAAGCGGGAGGAGAAGAAAGCATACACATATATCATGCATTATGTAAAAAGATTTGGAAATATGGAATATGGCCAAAAGATTGGAAGAGAACTATCTTCATTCCAATACCAAAAAACGGGCAACCTGAAATTATGCACCAACTATAGAACTGTTACCCTGATAAGTCATGCAAGTAAAATTCTACTAAAAGTCATAATGGGAAGACTTAGTAAGAAAATGGAAGAAGAGATTAACGTAGTTCAAGCTGGATTTAGACAAGGAAGAGGAACAAGAGATCACATATTCAACATGCGTTTAATAATAGAGAAGTGCAGAGAATTTAATGTAAACCTATTCTCATGTTTTGTGGATTATTCAAAGGCATTTGACTGTGTACAACATCATAAACCTTGAGAAATCATGAGGAATATGGGCTTTCAATCACATGTAGTACAACTCATAAAAATGCTCTATCTAGACCAACAAGCAGCAGTTAGAATAGATGGCGAGACATCAGATTGGTTTGACATCAAACAAGGAGTCCGTCAGGGCTGCATGCTGTCACCCTATTTGTTTAACCTGTATGCCGAAAATATAATGAGAAATGTAAGGGATGATATAAACAGGGAGCTATATGATTCCCTAAATATCGGCGGTCATGACATACCAGAGATTCGGTATGCTGATGATACCGTATTGCTATCCACAACACAGAATGGTATAGAAAACCTAATAACCTCAACCCAATTGAATAGTGAAAATCACAACTTATATCTTAACATAGCAAAAACAAAGATAATGCATACAGATAAAACTACTATGGAGAAAGAAATATACATTAATGGGAGAAAATTGGAGGTGGTGGAAAATTTTGAATATCTTGGGTCATTGATTACCAATAACGGTGACGCAATGAAAGAAATTAAACGGCGACTATCCATTACTCTTCAAAGACTAAAACAGCTGAATAAATTATGGAGTGGGACAGACAGAACTACAAAAATTAGATTTTTAAGAGCATGCATCTTTCCCATTGTAACATACGCCTGTGAGACATGGACACTTACTAAACAAGCTGAACAGCGCATAAACGCCTTTGAATATAAATGTTATAGACGAGTTCTAAGAATATCTTGGGTAAAGAAAAGAACAAATGCATCCATACTTCAAGAGTTGAATATTGAAGAGGGTTGGCTATTAAAGACGATAAAACAAAGAAAATTGAAGTATTTTGGTCACTTGAAACGTCACGAAAGTTTGGAGAGAACAATAATGGAAGGGTATATGCCTGGGAAGAGAGGAAGAGGAAGGCCAAAGAGACGATGGGTGCAGGATGTGGCGGATGGTCTCCAGATGGGTGTATCGGACGCGGGACATCTTCATCTTGCTTATGATCGAGAAGTTTTCTGGAAGGCTGTTATGGGAGCGAGGTTCTGCAAAGGACATGCTACTGAATGAATGAATGAATGGGAATATAGATACATGAAGCCCATAAGTGGGCACTCTCCCGCTGTTTATACTTCACCTCGACACCGCAAGGTACAAGAGGGTCATGATGAGATGAGATGAGATGGGAGAGAAAGAGAGCGAGAGTGAGAGCGAGAGAGAGAGAGAGAGAGAGAGAGAGAGAGAGAGAGAGAGAGAGAGAGAGAGAGAGAGAGAGAGAGAGAGAGAGAGACAATCAGGCCTGACCCAAGATAATTCAATGTGCAATGAGAGTAGTTATGACGACAAAAACAGTTGAGGAAAGTGAAATGTTGCGAGTTTCTGGAGACGTTCATAACTGACACATGGCAGCGAGGTCTGGTCTCTGGCGGGGAGACATGTTGGGGGATTATATGGGCGGAGCAGGAGGGGTGGGAGTTATTGACAGAACACGCCACTTGGTGACTAAACGATGATGATGGTGATGATAATTTGATGATGATGATGATGATGGTGATGATGATGATGATGATGATGATGATGATGATGATGATGATGATGATGATGATGATGATGATGATGATGATGATGATGATGATGATGATATGTGTTAGTTGGATGCATATTTGCTCATACACCAGGGTTTGGCTTCACACTGAACCTGACCTTTCTTTACCATTAAGTGACACATCCTGGGCAGACAATAGTCTGTGGGACATACTGGGCAGACACTAGTCTGTGGGACATACTGGGCAGACAATAATCTGTGGGACATACTGGGCAGACACTAGTCTGTGGGACATACTGGGCAGACAATAATCTGTGGGACATACTGGGCAGACAATAATCTGTGGGACATGCTGGGCAGACACTAGTCTGTGGGACATACTGGGCAGACAATAATCTGTGGGACATACTGGGCAGACAATAATCTGTGGGACATGCTGGGCAGACACTAGTCTGTGTGACATACTGGGCAGACAATAATCTGTGGGACATACTGGGCAGACAATAATCTGTGGGACATGCTGGGCAGACACTAGTCTGTGGGACATACTGGGCAGACAATAATCTGTGGGACATACTAGGCAGACAATAGTCTGTGGGACATGCTGGGTAGACACTAGTCTGTGGGACATACTGGGCAGACAATAATCTGTGGGACATACTGAGCAGACACTACTCTGTGGGACATACTGGGCAGACAATAATCTGTGGGACATACTGGGCAGACACTAGTCTGTGGGACATACTGGGCAGAAACTAGTCTGTGGGACATGCTGGGCAGACAATAGTCTATGGGACATACTGGGCAGACACTAGTATGTGGGACATACTGGGCAGACAATAATCTGTGGGACATACTGGGCAGACACTAGTCTGTGGGACATACTGGGCAGACAATAATCTGTGGGACATACTGGGCAGACAATAATCTGTGGGACATGCTGGGCAGACAATAGTCTGTAGGACATGCTGGGCAGACAATAGTCTGTAGGACATGCTGGGCAGACAATAGTCTATGGGACATACTGGGCAGACAATAATCTGTGGGACATACTGGGCAGACACTAGTCTGTAGGACATACTGGGCAGACACTAGTCTGTGGAACATACTGGGCAGACACTAGTCTGTGGGACATACTGGCAGACACTAGTCTATGGGACATGCTGGGCAGACAATAGTCTGTGGGACATCCTGGGCAGACAATAGTCTATGGGAAATACTGGGCAGACACTAGTCTGTGGGACATACTGGGCAGACACTAGTCTGTGGGACATCCTGGGCAGACAATAGTCTATGGAACATGCTGGGCAGACACTAGTCTGTGGGACATCCTGGGCAGAGACTAATCTTTGGAACATACTGGGCAGACACTAGTCTGTGGGACATCCTGGGCAGACACTAGTCTGTGGAACATACTGGGCAGACACTAGTCTGTGGGACATCCTGGGCAGACACTAGTCTGTGGGACATCCTGGGCAGACACTAGTCTGTGAGACATACTGGGCAGACACTAGTCTGTGGGACATACTGGGCAGAAACTAGTCAATGGGACATACTGGACAGACACTAGTCTGTGGAACATACTGGGCAGACACTAATCATTGGAACATGCTGGGCAGACATTAGTCTGTGGGACATCCTGGGCAGAAACTAGTCTGTGGAACATACTAGGCAGACACTAGTCTGTGGGACATCCTGGGCAGACACTAGTCTGTGGGACATCCTGGGCAGACACTAGTCTGTGGGACATCCTGGGCAGACACTAGTCTGTGGGACATCCTGGGCAGACACTAATCTGTGGGACATACTGGATATACACTAGTCTGTGGGACATACTGGGCAGACACTAGTCTGTGGGACATACTGGGCAGACACTAGTCTGTGGGACATCCTGGGCAGATACTAGTCTGTGGAACATACTGGGCAGACACTAATCAGTGGAACATGCTGGGCAGACATTAGTCTGTGGGACATCCTGGGCAGACACTAGTCTGTGGAACATACTAGGCAGACACTAGTCTGTGGGACATACTGGGCAGACACTAGTCTGTGGGACATCCTGGGCAGACACTAGTCTGTGGGACATCCTGGGCAGACACTAGTCTGTGGGACATCCTGGGCAAACACTAGTCTGTGGGACATCCTGGGCAGACACTAGTCTGTGGGACATACTGGGCAAACACTAGTCTGTGGGACATCCTGGGCAGACACTAATCAGTGGAACATGCTGGGCAGACGCTAGTCTGTGGGACATCCTGGGCAGACACTAGTCTGTGGGACATGCTGGGCAGACACTAGTCTGTGGGACATCCTGGGCAGACACTAGTCTGTGGGACATACTGGGCAAACACTAATCAGTGGAACATGCTGGGCAGACACTAGTCTGTGGGACATCCTGGGCAGACACTAGTCTGTGGAACATACTAGGCAGACACTAGTCTGTGGGACATCCTGGGCAGACACTAGTCTGTGGGACATCCTGGGCAGACACTAGTCTGTGGGACATACTAGGCAGACACTAGTCTGTGGGACATCCTGGGCAGACACTAGTCTGTGGGACATCCTGGGCAGACACTAGTCTGTGGGACATCCTGGGCAGACACTAGTCTGTGGGACATCCTGGGCAAACACTAGTCTGTGGGACATCCTGGGCAGACACTAGTCTGTGGGACATCCTGGATAAACACTAGTCTGTGGGACATCCTGGGCAGACAATAGTCTATGGGACATATTGGGCAGACACTAGTCTGTGGGACATACTGGGCAGACACTAGTCTGTGGGACATCCTGGGCAGACAATAGTCTATGGAACATGCTGGGCAGACACTAGTCTGTGGGACATCCTGGGCAAAGACTAATCTTTGGAACATACTGGGCAGACACTAGTCTGTGGGACATCCTGGGCAGACACTAGTCTGTGGAACATCCTGGGCAGACACTAGTCTGTGGGACATCCTGGGCAGAAACTAGTCTGTGGGACATCCTGGGCAGACACTAGTCTGTGGGACATACTGGGCAGACATTAGTCTATGGGACATATTGGGCAGACACTAGTCTGTGGGACATACTGGGCAGACACTAGTCTGTGGGACATCCTGGGCAGACAATAGTCTATGGAACATGCTGGGCAGAGACTAGTCTGTGGGACATCCTGGGCAGAGACTAATCTTTGGAACATACTGGGCAGACACTAGTCTGTGGGACATCCTGGGCAGACACTAGTCTGTGGAACATCCTGGGCAGACACTACTCTGTGGGACATCCTGGGCAGACACTACTCTGTGGGACATCCTGGGCAGACACTAGTCTGTGGGACATACTGGGCAGACACTAGTCTGTGGGACATACTGGGCAGACACTAGTCTGTGGGACATCCTGGGCAGACACTAGTCTGTGGAACATACTAGGCAGACACTAGTCTGTGGGACATCCTGGGCAGACACTAGTCTGTGGGACATCCTGGGCAGACACTAGTCTGAGGGACATCCTGGGCAGACACTAGTCTGTGGGACATCCTTGGCAAACACTAGTCTGTGGGACATCCTGGACAGACACTAGTCTGTGGGACATACTAGGCAGACAATAGTCTGTGGGACATCCTGGGCAGACACTAGTCTGTGGGACATCCTGGGCAGACACTAGTCTGTGGGACATCCTGGGCAAACACTATTCTGTGGGACATCCTGGGCAAACACTAGTCTGTGGGACATCCTGGGCAAACACTAGTCTGTGGGACATACTGGGCAGACACTAGTCTGTGGGACATACTGGGCAAACACTAGTCTGTGGGACATAGTGGGCAGACACTAGTCTGTGGGACATACTGGGCAGAGACTAATCTGTGGAACATACTGGGCAGTCACTAGTCTATGGAACATGCTGGGCAGTCACTAGTCTGTGGGACATACTGGGCAGACACTAGTCTGTGGGACATACTGGGCAGAGACTAATCTATGGAACATCCTGGGCAGACACTAGTCTATGGAACATGCTGGGCAGTCACTAGTCTGTGGGACATACTGGGCAGACACTAGTCTGTGGGACATACTGGGCAGACAATAGTCTGTGGAACATGCTGGGCAGTCACTAGTCTGTGGGACATACAGGGCAGAGACTAATCTGTGGAACATACTGGGCAGACACTAATCTATGGGAAATATTGGGCAGACACTAGTCTGTGGGACATACTAGGCAGACACTAGTCTGTGGGACATACTGGGCAGACACTAGTCTGTGGGACATCCTGGGTAGACACTAGTCTGTGGGACATCCTGGGCAGACACTAGTCTGTGGGACATCCTGGGCAAACACTAGTCTGTGGGACATCCTGGGCAGACACTAGTCTGTGGGACATACTGGGCAAACACTAGTGTGTGGGACATCCTGGGCAGACACTAATCAGTGGAACATGCTGGGCAGACGCTAGTCTGTGGGACATCCTGGGCAGACACTAGTCTGTGGGATATGCTGGGCAGACACTAGTCTGTCTGACATCCTGGGCAGACACTAGTCTTTGGGACATACTGGGCAAGCACTAATCAGTGGAACATGCTGGGCAGACACTAGTCTGTGGGACATCCTGGGCAGACACTAGTCTGTGGAACATACTAGGCAGACACTAGTCTGTGGGACATCCTGGGCAGACACTAGTCTGTGGGACATCCTGGGCAGACACTAGTCTGTGGGACATCCTGGGCAAACACTAGTCTGTGGGACATCCTGGGCAGACACTAGTCTGTGGGACATCCTGGGCAAACACTAGTCTGTGGGACATCCTGGGCAGACAATAGTCTATGGGACATACTGGGCAGACACTAGTCTGTGGGACATCCTGGGCAGACAATAGTCTATGGAACATGCTGGGCAGACACTAGTCTGTGGGACATCCTGGGCAAAGACTAATCTGTGGAACATACTGGGCAGACACTAGTCTGTGGGACATCCTGGGCAGACACTAGTCTGTGGAACATACTGGGCAGACACTAGTCTGTGGGACATCCTGGGCAGACACTAGTCTGTGGGACATCCTGGGCAGACACTAGTCTGTGGGACATACTGGGCAGACACTAGTCTGTGGGACATCCTGTGCAGACACTAGTCTGTGGAACATACTGGGCAGACACTAGTCTGTGGGACATCCTGGGCAGACACTAGTCTGTGGGACATCCTGGGCAGACACTAGTCTGTGGGACATACTAGACAGACACTAGTCTGTGGGACATCCTGGGCAGACACTAGTCTGTGGGACATCCTGGGCAGACAATAGTCTATGGAACATGCTGGGCAGACACTAGTCTGTGGGACATCCTGGGCAAAGACTAATCTTTGGAACATACTGGGCAGACACTAGTCTGTGGGACATCCTGGGCAGACACTAGTCTGTGGAACATCCTGGGCAGACACTAGTCTGTGGGACATCCTGGGCAGAAACTAGTCTGTGGGACATCCTGGGCAGACACTAGTCTGTGGGACATACTGGGCAGACATTAGTCTATGGGACATATTGGGCAGACACTAGTCTGTGGGACATACTGGGCAGACACTAGTCTGTGGGACATCCTGGGCAGACAATAGTCTATGGAACATGCTGGGCAGAGACTAGTCTGTGGGACATCCTGGGCAGAGACTAATCTTTGGAACATACTGGGCAGACACTAGTCTGTGGGACATCCTGGGCAGACACTAGTCTGTGGAACATCCTGGGCAGACACTACTCTGTGGGACATCCTGGGCAGACACTACTCTGTGGGACATCCTGGGCAGACACTAGTCTGTGGGACATACTGGGCAGACACTAGTCTGTGGGACATACTGGGCAGACACTAGTCTGTGGGACATCCTGGGCAGACACTAGTCTGTGGGACATACTAGGCAGACACTAGTCTGTGGGACATCCTGGGCAGACACTAGTCTGTGGGACATCCTGGGCAGACACTAGTCTGAGGGACATCCTGGGCAGACACTAGTCTGTGGGACATCCTTGGCAAACACTAGTCTGTGGGACATCCTGGACAGACACTAGTCTGTGGGACATACTAGGCAGACAATAGTCTGTGGGACATCCTGGGCAGACACTAGTCTGTGGGACATCCTGGGCAGACACTAGTCTGTGGGACATCCTGGGCAAACACTATTCTGTGGGACATCCTGGGCAAACACTAGTCTGTGGGACATCCTGGGCAAACACTAGTCTGTGGGACATACTGGGCAGACACTAGTCTGTGGGACATACTGGGCAAACACTAGTCTGTGGGACATAGTGGGCAGACACTAGTCTGTGGGACATACTGGGCAGAGACTAATCTGTGGAACATACTGGGCAGTCACTAGTCTATGGAACATGCTGGGCAGTCACTAGTCTGTGGGACATACTGGGCAGACACTAGTCTGTGGGACATACTGGGCAGAGACTAATCTATGGAACATCCTGGGCAGACACTAGTCTATGGAACATGCTGGGCAGTCACTAGTCTGTGGGACATACTGGGCAGACACTAGTCTGTGGGACATACTGGGCAGACAATAGTCTGTGGAACATGCTGGGCAGTCACTAGTCTGTGGGACATACAGGGCAGAGACTAATCTGTGGAACATACTGGGCAGACACTAATCTATGGGAAATATTGGGCAGACACTAGTCTGTGGGACATACTAGGCAGACACTAGTCTGTGGGACATACTGGGCAGACACTAGTCTGTGGGACATCCTGGGTAGACACTAGTCTGTGGGACATCCTGGGCAGACACTAGTCTGTGGGACATCCTGGGCAAACACTAGTCTGTGGGACATCCTGGGCAGACACTAGTCTGTGGGACATACTGGGCAAACACTAGTGTGTGGGACATCCTGGGCAGACACTAATCAGTGGAACATGCTGGGCAGACGCTAGTCTGTGGGACATCCTGGGCAGACACTAGTCTGTGGGATATGCTGGGCAGACACTAGTCTGTCTGACATCCTGGGCAGACACTAGTCTTTGGGACATACTGGGCAAGCACTAATCAGTGGAACATGCTGGGCAGACACTAGTCTGTGGGACATCCTGGGCAGACACTAGTCTGTGGAACATACTAGGCAGACACTAGTCTGTGGGACATCCTGGGCAGACACTAGTCTGTGGGACATCCTGGGCAGACACTAGTCTGTGGGACATCCTGGGCAAACACTAGTCTGTGGGACATCCTGGGCAGACACTAGTCTGTGGGACATCCTGGGCAAACACTAGTCTGTGGGACATCCTGGGCAGACAATAGTCTATGGGACATACTGGGCAGACACTAGTCTGTGGGACATCCTGGGCAGACAATAGTCTATGGAACATGCTGGGCAGACACTAGTCTGTGGGACATCCTGGGCAAAGACTAATCTGTGGAACATACTGGGCAGACACTAGTCTGTGGGACATCCTGGGCAGACACTAGTCTGTGGAACATACTGGGCAGACACTAGTCTGTGGGACATCCTGGGCAGACACTAGTCTGTGGGACATCCTGGGCAGACACTAGTCTGTGGGACATACTGGGCAGACACTAGTCTGTGGGACATCCTGTGCAGACACTAGTCTGTGGAACATACTGGGCAGACACTAGTCTGTGGGACATCCTGGGCAGACACTAGTCTGTGGGACATCCTGGGCAGACACTAGTCTGTGGGACATACTAGACAGACACTAGTCTGTGGGACATCCTGGGCAGACACTAGTCTGTGGGACATCCTGGGCAGACACTAGTCTGTGGGACATCCTGGGCAGACGCTAGTCTGTGGGACATCCTGGGCAAACACTAGTCTGTGGGACATCCTGGGCAGACACTAGTCTGTGGGACATCCTGGGCAAACACTAGTCTGTGGGACATCCTGGGTAGACAATAGTCTATGGGACATATTGGGCAGACACTAGTCTGTGGGACATACTGGGCAGACACTAGTCTGTGGGACATCCTGGGCAGACAATAGTCTATGGAACATGCTGGGCAGACACTAGTCTGTGGGACATCCTGGGCAGACACTAGTCTGTGGAACATACTGGGCAGACACTAGTCTGTGGGACATCCTGGGCAGACACTAGTCTGTGGGACATCCTGGGCAGACACTAGTCTGTGGGACATACTAGGCAGACACTATTCTGTGGGACATCCTGGGCAGACACTAGTCTCTGGGACACCCTGGGCAGACGCTAGTCTGTGGGACATCCTGGGCAAACACTAGTCTGTGGGACATCCTGGGCAGACACTAGTCTGTGGGACATCCTGGGCAAACACTAGTCTGTGGGACATCCTGGGCAGACAATAGTCTATGGGACATATTGGGCAGACACTAGTCTGTGGGACATACTGGGCAGACACTAGTCTGTGGGACATCCTGGGCAGACAATAGTCTATGGAACATGCTGGGCAGACACTAGTCTGTGGGACATCCTGGGCAGAGACTAATCTTTGGAACATACTGGGCAGACACTAGTCTGTGGGACATCCTGGGCAGACACTAGTCTGTGGAACATCCTGGGCAGACACTAGTCTGTGGGACATCCTGGGCAGACACTAGTCTGTGGGACATCCTGGGCAGACACTAGTCTGTGGGACATACTGGGCAGACACTAGTCTGTGGGACATCCTGGGCAGACACTAGTCTGTGGAAAATACTGGGCAGACACTAGTCTGTGGGACATCCTGGGCAGACACTAGTCTGTGGAACATACTAGGCAGACACTAGTCTGTGGGACATACTGGGCAGACACTAGTCTGTGGGACATCCTGGGCAGACACTAGTCTGTGGAACATACTAGGCAGACACTAGTCTGTGGGACATCCTGGGCAGACACTAGTCTGTGGGACATCCTGGGCAGACACTAGTCTGAGGGACATCCTGGGCAGACACTAGTCTGTGGGACATCCTGGGCAAACACTAGTCTGTGGGACATCCTGGACAGACACTAGTCTGTGGGACATACTAGGCAGACAATAGTCTGTGGGACATACTGGGCAGAGACTAATCTATGGGACATCCTGGGCAGACACTAGTCTATGGAACATGCTGGGCAGTCACTAGTCTGTGGGACATACTGGGCAGACACTAGTCTGTGGGACATACTGGGCAGAGACTAATCTATGGAACATCCTGGGCAGACACTAGTCTATGGAACATGCTGGGCAGACACTAGTCTGTGGGACATACTAGGCAGACACTAGTCTGTGGGACATACTGGGCAGACACTAGTCTGTGGGACATCCTGGGTAGACACTAGTCTGTGGGACATCCTGGGCAGACACTAGTCTGTGGGACATCCTGGGCAAACACTAGTCTGTGGGACATCCTGGGCAGACACTAGTCTGTGGGACATACTGGGCAAACACTAGTGTGTGGGACATCCTGGGCAGACACTAATCAGTGGAACATGCTGGGCAGACGCTAGTCTGTGGGACATCCTGGGCAGACACTAGTCTGTGGGACATGCTGGGCAGACACTAGTCTGTCTGACATCCTGGGCAGACACTAGTCTTTGGGACATACTGGGCAAGCACTAATCAGTGGAACATGCTGGGCAGACACTAGTCTGTGGGACATCCTGGGCAGACACTAGTCTGTGGAACATACTAGGCAGACACTAGTCTGTGGGACATCCTGGGCAGACACTAGTCTGTGGGACATCCTGGGCAGACACTAGTCTGTGGGACATCCTGGGCAAACACTAGTCTGTGGGACATCCTGGGCAGACACTAGTCTGTGGGACATCCTGGGCAAACACTAGTCTGTGGGACATCCTGGGCAGACAATAGTCTATGGGACATACTGGGCAGACACTAGTCTGTGGGACATCCTGGGCAGACAATAGTCTATGGAACATGCTGGGCAGACACTAGTCTGTGGGACATCCTGGGCAAAGACTAATCTGTGGAACATACTGGGCAGACACTAGTCTGTGGGACATCCTGGGCAGACACTAGTCTGTGGAACATACTGGGCAGACACTAGTCTGTGGGACATCCTGGGTAGACACTAGTCTGTGGGACATCCTGGGCAGACACTAGTCTGTGGGACATACTGGGCAGACACTAGTCTGTGGGACATCCTGTGCAGACACTAGTCTGTGGAACATACTGGGCAGACACTAGTCTGTGGGACATCCTGGGCAGACACTAGTCTGTGGGACATCCTGGGCAGACACTAGTCTGTGGGACATACTAGACAGACACTAGTCTGTGGGACATCCTGGGCAGACACTAGTCTGTGGGACATCCTGGGCAGACACTAGTCTGTGGGACATCCTGGGCAGACGCTAGTCTGTGGGACATCCTGGGCAAACACTAGTCTGTGGGACATCCTGGGCAGACACTAGTCTGTGGGACATCCTGGGCAAACACTAGTCAGTGGGACATCCTGGGTAGACAATAGTCTATGGGACATATTGGGCAGACACTAGTCTGTGGGACATACTGGGCAGACACTAGTCTGTGGGACATCCTGGGCAGACAATAGTCTATGGAACATGCTGGGCAGACACTAGTCTGTGGGACATCCTGGGCAGACACTAGTCTGTGGAACATACTGGGCAGACACTAGTCTGTAGGACATCCTGGGCAGACACTAGTCTGTGGGACATCCTGGGCAGACACTAGTCTGTGGGACATACTAGGCAGACACTATTCTGTGGGACATCCTGGGCAGACACTAGTCTCTGGGACATCCTGGGCAGACGCTAGTCTGTGGGACATCCTGGGCAAACACTAGTCTGTGGGACATCCTGGGCAGACACTAGTCTGTGGGACATCCTGGGCAAACACTAGTCTGTGGGACATCCTGGGCAGACAATAGTCTATGGGACATATTGGGCAGACACTAGTCTGTGGGACATACTGGGCAGACACTAGTCTGTGGGACATCCTGGGCAGACAATAGTCTATGGAACATGCTGGGCAGACACTAGTCTGTGGGACATCCTGGGCAGAGACTAATCTTTGGAACATACTGGGCAGACACTAGTCTGTGGGACATCCTGGGCAGACACTAGTCTGTGGAACATCCTGGGCAGACACTAGTCTGTGGGACATCCTGGGCAGACACTAGTCTGTGGGACATCCTGGGCAGACACTAGTCTGTGGGACATACTGGGCAGACACTAGTCTGTGGGACATCCTGGGCAGACACTAGTCTGTGGAAAATACTGGGCAGACACTAGTCTGTGGGACATCCTGGGCAGACACTAGTCTGTGGAACATACTAGGCAGACACTAGTCTGTGGGACATACTGGGCAGACACTAGTCTGTGGGACATCCTGGGCAGACACTAGTCTGTGGAACATACTAGGCAGACACTAGTCTGTGGGACATCCTGGGCAGACACTAGTCTGTGGGACATCCTGGGCAGACACTAGTCTGAGGGACATCCTGGGCAGACACTAGTCTGTGGGACATCCTGGGCAAACACTAGTCTGTGGGACATCCTGGACAGACACTAGTCTGTGGGACATACTAGGCAGACAATAGTCTGTGGGACATACTGGGCAGAGACTAATCTATGGGACATCCTGGGCAGACACTAGTCTATGGAACATGCTGGGCAGTCACTAGTCTGTGGGACATACTGGGCAGACACTAGTCTGTGGGACATACTGGGCAGAGACTAATCTATGGAACATCCTGGGCAGACACTAGTCTATGGAACATGCTGAGCAGTCACTAGTCTGTGGGACATACTGGGCAGTCACTAGTCTGTGGGACATACTGGGCAGACACTAGTCTGTGGGACATACTGGGCAGACAATAGTCTGTGGAACATGCTGGGCAGTCACTAGTCTGTGGGACATACTGGGCAGAGACTAATCTGTGGAACATACTGGGCAGACACTAGTCTATGCAACATGCTGGGCAGAGACTAATCTGTGGAACATACTGGGCAGACACTAGTCTGTGGGACATCCTGGGCAGACAATAGTCTATGGAACATGCTGGGCAGTCACTAGTCTGTGGGACATACTGGGCAGAGACTAATCTGTGGGACATACTGGGCAGACACTAGTCTGTGGGACATATTGGGCAGTCACTAGTCTATGGAACATGCTGGGCAGTCACTAGTCTGTGGGACATACTGGGCAGACACTAGTCTGTGGGACATACTGGGCAGTCACTAGTCTATGGAACATGCTGGGCAGTCACTAGTCTGTGGGACATCCTGGGCAAACACTAGTCTGTGGGACATCCTGGGCAGACAATAATCTATGGGACATATTGGGCAGACATTAGTCTGTGGGACATCCTGGGCAGACACTAGTCTGTGGAACATACTGGGCAGACACTAGTCTGTGGGACATCCTGGGCAGACATTAGTCTGTGGGACATCCTTTGCAGACACTAGTCTGTGGGACATACTAGGCAGACACTAGTCTGTGGGACATCCTGGGCAGACACTAGTCTGTGGGATATCCTGGGCAGACACTAGTCTGTGGGACATCCTGGGCAGACACTAGTCTGTGGGACATCCTGGGCAAACAGTAGTCTCTGGGACATCCTAGGCATACACTAGTCTGTGGGACATACTAGGCAGACACTACTCTGTGGGACATCCTGGGCAGACACTAGTCTGTGGGACATCCTGGGCAGACACTAGTCTATGGGACATCCTGGGCAGACACTAGTCTATGGGACATCCTGGTCAAACACTAGTCTGTGAAACATCCTGGGCAGACACTAGTCTGTGGGACATCCTGTGCAGACACTAGTCTGTGGAACATACTGGGCAGACACTAGTCTGTGGGACATCCTGGGCAGACACTAGTCTGTGGGACATCCTGGGCAGACACTAGTCTGTGGGACATACTAGACAGACACTAGTCTGTGGGACATCCTGGGCAGACACTAGTCTGTGGGACATCCTGGGCAGACACTAGTCTGTGGGACATCCTGGGCAGACGCTAGTCTGTGGGACATCCTGGGCAAACACTAGTCTGTGGGACATCCTGGGCAGACACTAGTCTGTGGGACATCCTGGGCAAACACTAGTCTGTGGGACATCCTGGGTAGACAATAGTCTATGGGACATATTGGGCAGACACTAGTCTGTGGGACATACTGGGCAGACACTAGTCTGTGGGACATCCTGGGCAGACAATAGTCTATGGAACATGCTGGGCAGACACTAGTCTGTGGGACATCCTGGGCAGACACTAGTCTGTGGAACATACTGGGCAGACACTAGTCTGTAGGACATCCTGGGCAGACACTAGTCTGTGGGACATCCTGGGCAGACACTAGTCTGTGGGACATACTAGGCAGACACTATTCTGTGGGACATCCTGGGCAGACACTAGTCTCTGGGACATCCTGGGCAGACGCTAGTCTGTGGGACATCCTGGGCAAACACTAGTCTGTGGGACATCCTGGGCAGACACTAGTCTGTGGGACATCCTGGGCAAACACTAGTCTGTGGGACATCCTGGGCAGACAATAGTCTATGGGACATATTGGGCAGACACTAGTCTGTGGGACATACTGGGCAGACACTAGTCTGTGGGACATCCTGGGCAGACAATAGTCTATGGAACATGCTGGGCAGACACTAGTCTGTGGGACATCCTGGGCAGAGACTAATCTTTGGAACATACTGGGCAGACACTAGTCTGTGGGACATCCTGGGCAGACACTAGTCTGTGGAACATCCTGGGCAGACACTAGTCTGTGGGACATCCTGGGCAGACACTAGTCTGTGGGACATCCTGGGCAGACACTAGTCTGTGGGACATACTGGGCAGACACTAGTCTGTGGGACATCCTGGGCAGACACTAGTCTGTGGAAAATACTGGGCAGACACTAGTCTGTGGGACATCCTGGGCAGACACTAGTCTGTGGAACATACTAGGCAGACACTAGTCTGTGGGACATACTGGGCAGACACTAGTCTGTGGGACATCCTGGGCAGACACTAGTCTGTGGAACATACTAGGCAGACACTAGTCTGTGGGACATCCTGGGCAGACACTAGTCTGTGGGACATCCTGGGCAGACACTAGTCTGAGGGACATCCTGGGCAGACACTAGTCTGTGGGACATCCTGGGCAAACACTAGTCTGTGGGACATCCTGGACAGACACTAGTCTGTGGGACATACTAGGCAGACAATAGTCTGTGGGACATACTGGGCAGAGACTAATCTATGGGACATCCTGGGCAGACACTAGTCTATGGAACATGCTGGGCAGTCACTAGTCTGTGGGACATACTGGGCAGACACTAGTCTGTGGGACATACTGGGCAGAGACTAATCTATGGAACATCCTGGGCAGACACTAGTCTATGGAACATGCTGAGCAGTCACTAGTCTGTGGGACATACTGGGCAGTCACTAGTCTGTGGGACATACTGGGCAGACACTAGTCTGTGGGACATACTGGGCAGACAATAGTCTGTGGAACATGCTGGGCAGTCACTAGTCTGTGGGACATACTGGGCAGAGACTAATCTGTGGAACATACTGGGCAGACACTAGTCTATGCAACATGCTGGGCAGAGACTAATCTGTGGAACATACTGGGCAGACACTAGTCTGTGGGACATCCTGGGCAGACAATAGTCTATGGAACATGCTGGGCAGTCACTAGTCTGTGGGACATACTGGGCAGAGACTAATCTGTGGGACATACTGGGCAGACACTAGTCTGTGGGACATACTGGGCAGTCACTAGTCTATGGAACATGCTGGGCAGTCACTAGTCTGTGGGACATACTGGGCAGACACTAGTCTGTGGGACATACTGGGCAGTCACTAGTCTATGGAACATGCTGGGCAGTCACTAGTCTGTGGGACATCCTGGGCAAACACTAGTCTGTGGGACATCCTGGGCAGACAATAATCTATGGGACATATTGGGCAGACATTAGTCTGTGGGACATCCTGGGCAGACACTAGTCTGTGGAACATACTGGGCAGACACTAGTCTGTGGGACATCCTGGGCAGACATTAGTCTGTGGGACATCCTTTGCAGACACTAGTCTGTGGGACATACTAGGCAGACACTAGTCTGTGGGACATCCTGGGCAGACACTAGTCTGTGGGATATCCTGGGCAGACACTAGTCTGTGGGACATCCTGGGCAGACACTAGTCTGTGGGACATCCTGGGCAAACAGTAGTCTCTGGGACATCCTAGGCATACACTAGTCTGTGGGACATACTAGGCAGACACTACTCTGTGGGACATCCTGGGCAGACACTAGTCTGTGGGACATCCTGGGCAGACACTAGTCTATGGGACATCCTGGGCAGACACTAGTCTATGGGACATCCTGGTCAAACACTAGTCTGTGAAACATCCTGGGCAGACACTAGTCTGTGGGACATCCTGGGCAAACACGAGTCTGTGAGACATCCTGGGCAGACAATAGTCTATGGGACATATTGGGCAGACACTAGTCTGTGGGACATCTTGGGCAGACACTAGTCTATGGGACATCCTGGGCAGACACTAGTCTGTGGGACATCCTGGGCAGACACTAGTCTGTGGGACATCCTGGGCAGACACTAGTCTGTGGGACATACTGGGCAGACACTAGTCTGTGGGACATCCTGGGCAGACACTAGTCTGTGGAACATACTGGGCAGACACTAGTCTGTAGGACATCCTGGGCAGACACTAGTCTGTGGAACATACTAGGCAGACACTAGTCTGTGGGACATACTGGGCAGACGCTAGTCTGTGGGACATCCTGGGCAAACACTAGTCTGTGGGACATCCTGGGCAGACACTAGTCTGTGGGACATCCTGGGCAAACACTAGTCTGTGGGACATCCTGGGCAGACAATAGTCTATGGGACATATTGGGCAGACACTAGTCTGTGGGACATACTGGGCAGACACTAGTCCGTGGGACATACTGGGCAGTCACTAGTCTATGGAACATGCTGGGCAGTCACTAGTCTGTGGGACATACTGGGCAGACACTAGTCTGTGGAACATACTGGGCAGTCACTAGTCTATGGAACATGCTGGGCAGTCACTAGTCTGTGGGACATCCTGGGCAAACACTAGTCTGTGGGACATCCTGGGCAGACACTAGTCTGTGGGACATCCTGGGCAAACACTAGTCTGTGGGACATCCTGGGCAGACGATAGTCTATGGGACATACTGGGCAGACACTAGTCTGTGGGACATCCTGGGCAGACAATAGTCTATGGAACATGCTGGGCAGACACTAGTCTGTGGGACATCCTGGGCAGAGACTAATCTGTGGAACATATTGGGCAGATATTAGTCTGTGGGACATCCTGGGCAGACACTAGTCTGTGGAACATACTGGGCAGACACTAGTCTGTGGGACATCCTGGGCAGACACTAGTCTGTGGGACATCCTGGGCAGACACTAGTCTGTGGGACATACTGGGCAGACACTAGTCTGTGGGACATCCTGGGCAGACACTAGTCTATGGAACATACTGGGCAGACACTAGTCTGTGGGACATCCTGGGCAGACACTAGTCTGGGGACATACTAGGCAGACACTAGTCTGTGGGACATCCTGGGCAGACACTAGTCTGTGGGATATCCTGGGCAGACACTAGTCTGTGGGACATCCTGGGCAGACACTAGTCTGTGGGACATCCTGGGCAAACACTTGTCTGTGGGACATTCTGGGCAGACACTAGTCTGTGGGACATACTAGGCAGACACTAGTCTATGGGACATCCTGGGCAGATACTAGTCTGTGGGACATCCTGGTCAAACACTAGTCTGTGAAACATTCTGGGCAGACACTAGTCTGTGGGACATCCTGGGCAAACACGAGTCTGTGGGACATCCTGGGCAGACAATAGTCTATGGGACATATTGGGCAGACACTAGTCTGTGGGACATCCTGGGCAGACACTAGTCTATGGGACATCCTTGGCAGACACTAGTCTGGGGACATACTAGGCAGACACTAGTCTGTGGGACATCCTGGGCAGACACTAGTCTGTGTGATATCCTGGGCAGACACTAGTCTGTGGGACATCCTGGGCAGACACTAGTCTGTGGGACATCCTGGGCAAACACTTGTCTGTGGGACATTCTGGGCAGACACTAGTCTGTGGGACATCCTGGGCAGACACTAGTCTATGGGACATCCTGGGCAGATACTAGTCTGTGGGACATCCTGGTCAAACACTAGTCTGTGAAACATTCTGGGCAGACACTAGTCTGTGGGACATCCTGGGCAAACACGAGTCTGTGGGACATCCTGGGCAGACAATAGTCTATGGGACATATTGGGCAGACACTAGTCTGTGGGACATCCTGGGCAGACACTAGTCTATGGGACATCCTTGGCAGACACTAGTCTGTGGGACATCCTGGGCAGACACTAGTCTGTGGGACATTCTGGGCAGACACTAGTCTGTGGGACATACTGGGCAGACACTAGTCTGTGGGACATCCTGGGCAGACACTAGTCTGTGGAACATACTGGGCAGACACTAGTCTGTGGGACATCCTGGGCAGACACTAGTCTGTGGAACATACTAGGCAGACACTAGTCTGTGGGACATACTGGGCAGACAATAGTCTGTGGGACATCCTAGGCAGACACTAGTCTGTGGAACATACTAGGCAGACACTAGTCTGTGGGACATCCTGGGCAGACACTAGTCTGTGGGACATCCTGGGCAGAGACTAATCTGTGGAACATACTGGGCAGTCACTAGTCTATGGAACATGCTGGGCAGTCACTAGTCTGTGGGACATCCTGGGTAGACAATAGTCTATGGGACATATTGGGCAGACACTAGTCTGTGGGACATACTGGGCAGACACTAGTCTGTGGGACATCCTGGGCAGACAATAGTCTATGGAACATGCTGGGCAGACACTAGTCTGTGGGACATCCTGGGCAGACACTAGTCTGTGGAACATACTGGGCAGACACTAGTCTGTGGGACATACTAGGCAGACACTAGTCTGTGGGACATACTGGGCAGACACTAGTCTGTGGGACATCCTGGGCAGACACTAGTCTGTGGAACATACTAAGCAGACACTAGTCTGTGGGACATCCTGGGCAGACACTAGTCTGTGGGACATCCTGGGCAGAGACTAATCTGTGGAACATACTGGGCAGTCACTAGTCTATGGAACATGCTGGGCAGTCACTAGTCTGTGGGACATCCTGGGTAGACAATAGTCTATGGGACATATTGGGCAGACACTAGTCTGTGGAACATACTGGGCAGACACTAGTCTGTGGAACATACTAGGCAGACACTAGTCTGTGGGACATACTGGGCAGACACTAGTCTGTGGGACATCCTGGGCAGACACTAGTCTGTGGAACATACTAGGCAGACACTAGTCTGTGGGACATCCTGGGCAGACACTAGTCTGTGGGACATCCTGGGCAGAGACTAATCTGTGGAACATACTGGGCAGTCACTAGTCTATGGAACATGCTGGGAAGTCACTAGTCTGTGGGACATCCTGGGTAGACAATAGTATATGGGACATATTGGGCAGACACTAGTCTGTGGGACATACTGGGCAGACACTAGTCTTTGGGACATCCTGGGCAGACAATAGTCTATGGAACATGCTGGGCAGACACTAGTCTGTGGGACATCCTGGGCAGACACTAGTCTGTGGAACATACTGGGCAGACACTAGTCTGTGGGACATCCTGGGCAGACACTAGTCTGTGGGACAT
Source organism: Cepaea hortensis (assembly GCA_963921405.1). NCBI lineage: Eukaryota > Metazoa > Mollusca > Gastropoda > Stylommatophora > Helicidae > Cepaea > Cepaea hortensis. Next base: position 218,713,042 of record OY992877.1, read on the forward strand.
CCTGGGCAGACACTAGTCTGTGGGACATACTAGGCAGACACTATTCTGTGGGACATCCTGGGCAGACACTAGTCTCTGGGACATCCTGGGCAGACGCTAGTCTGTGGGACATCCTGGGCAAACACTAGTCTGTGGGACATCCTGGGCAGACACTAGTCTGTGGGACATCCTGGGCAGACACTAGTCTGTGGGACATACTGGGCAGACACTAGTCTGTGGGACATCCTGGGCAGACACTAGTCTGTGGAACATACTGGGCAGACACTAGTCTGTGGGACATCCTGGGCAGACACTAGTCTGTGGAACATACTAGGCAGACACTAGTCTGTGGGACATACTGGGCAGACACTAGTCTGTGGGACATCCTGGGCAGACACTAGTCTGTGGAACATACTAGGCAGACACTAGTCTGTGGGACATCCTGGGCAGACACTAGTCTGTGGGACATCCTGGGCAGAGACTAATCTGTGGAACATACTGGGCAGTCACTAGTCTATGGAACATGCTGGGCAGTCACTAGTCTGTGGGACATCCTGGGTAGACAATAGTCTATGGGACATATTGGGCAGACACTAGTCTGTGGGACATACTGGGCAGACACTAGTCTGTGGGACATCCTGGGCAGACAATAGTCTATGGAACATGCTGGGCAGACACTAGTCTGTGGGACATCCTGGGCAGACACTAGTCTGTGGAACATACTGGGCAGACACTAGTCTGTGGGACATACTAGGCAGACACTAGTCTGTGGGACATACTGGGCAGACACTAGTCTGTGGGACATCCTGGGCAGACACTAGTCTGTGGAACATACTAAGCAGACACTAGTCTGTGGGACATCCTGGGCAGACACTAGTCTGTGGGACATCCTGGGCAGAGACTAATCTGTGGAACATACTGGGCAGTCACTAGTCTATGGAACATGCTGGGCAGTCACTAGTCTGTGGGACATCCTGGGTAGACAATAGTCTATGGGACATATTGGGCAGACACTAGTCTGTGGAACATACTGGGCAGACACTAGTCTGTGGAACATACTAGGCAGACACTAGTCTGTGGGACATACTGGGCAGACACTAGTCTGTGGGACATCCTGGGCAGACACTAGTCTGTGGAACATACTAGGCAGACACTAGTCTGTGGGACATCCTGGGCAGACACTAGTCTGTGGGACATCCTGGGCAGAGACTAATCTGTGGAACATACTGGGCAGTCACTAGTCTATGGAACATGCTGGGCAGTCACTAGTCTGTGGGACATCCTGGGTAGACAATAGTCTATGGGACATATTGGGCAGACACTAGTCTGTGGGACATACTGGGCAGACACTAGTCTGTGGGACATCCTGGGCAGACAATAGTCTATGGAACATGCTGGGCAGACACTAGTCTGTGGGACATCCTGGGCAGACACTAGTCTGTGGAACATACTGGGCAGACACTAGTCTGTGGGACATCCTGGGCAGACACTAGTCTGTGGGACATCCTGGGCAGACACTAGTCTGTGGGACATACTAGGCAGACACTATTCTGTGGGACATCCTGGGCAGACACTAGTCTCTGGGACATCCTGGGCAGACGCTAGTCTGTGGGACATCCTGGGCAAACACTAGTCTGTGGGACATCCTGGGCAGACACTAGTCTGTGGGACATCCTGGGCAAACACTAGTCTGTGGGACATCCTGGGCAGACAATAGTCTATGGGACATATTGGGCAGACACTAGTCTGTGGGACATACTGGGCAGACACTAGTCTGTGGGACATCCTGGGCAGACAATAGTCTATGGAACATGCTGGGCAGACACTAGTCTGTGGGACATCCTGGGCAGAGACTAATCTTTGGAACATACTGGGCAGACACTAGTCTGTGGGACATCCTGGGCAGACACTAGTCTGTGGAACATCCTGGGCAGACACTAGTCTGTGGGACATCCTGGGCAGACACTAGTCTGTGGGACATCCTGGGCAGACACTAGTCTGTGGGACATACTGGGCAGACACTAGTCTGTGGGACATCCTGGGCAGACACTAGTCTGTGGAAAATACTGGGCAGACACTAGTCTGTGGGACATCCTGGGCAGACACTAGTCTGTGGAACATACTAGGCAGACACTAGTCTGTGGGACATACTGGGCAGACACTAGTCTGTGGGACATCCTGGGCAGACACTAGTCTGTGGAACATACTAGGCAGACACTAGTCTGTGGGACATCCTGGGCAGACACTAGTCTGTGGGACATCCTGGGCAGACACTAGTCTGAGGGACATCCTGGGCAGACACTAGTCTGTGGGACATCCTGGGCAAACACTAGTCTGTGGGACATCCTGGACAGACACTAGTCTGTGGGACATACTAGGCAGACAATAGTCTGTGGGACATACTGGGCAGAGACTAATCTATGGGACATCCTGGGCAGACACTAGTCTATGGAACATGCTGGGCAGTCACTAGTCTGTGGGACATACTGGGCAGACACTAGTCTGTGGGACATACTGGGCAGAGACTAATCTATGGAACATCCTGGGCAGACACTAGTCTATGGAACATGCTGGGCAGTCACTAGTCTGTGGGACATACTGGGCAGTCACTAGTCTGTGGGACATACTGGGCAGACACTAGTCTGTGGGACATACTGGGCAGACAATAGTCTGTGGAACATGCTGGGCAGTCACTAGTCTGTGGGACATACTGGGCAGAGACTAATCTGTGGAACATACTGGGCAGACACTAGTCTATGCAACATGCTGGGCAGAGACTAATCTGTGGAACATACTGGGCAGACACTAGTCTGTGGGACATCCTGGGCAGACAATAGTCTATGGAACATGCTGGGCAGTCACTAGTCTGTGGGACATACTGGGCAGAGACTAATCTGTGGGACATACTGGGCAGACACTAGTCTGTGGGACATACTGGGCAGTCACTAGTCTATGGAACATGCTGGGCAGTCACTAGTCTGTGGGACATACTGGGCAGACACTAGTCTGTGGGACATACTGGGCAGTCACTAGTCTATGGAACATGCTGGGCAGTCACTAGTCTGTGGGACATCCTGGGCAAACACTAGTCTGTGGGACATCCTGGGCAGACAATAATCTATGGGACATATTGGGCAGATATTAGTCTGTGGGACATCCTGGGCAGACACTAGTCTGTGGAACATACTGGGCAGACACTAGTCTGTGGGACATCCTGGGCAGACATTAGTCTGTGGGACATCCTTTGCAGACACTAGTCTGTGGGACATACTAGGCAGACACTAGTCTGTGGGACATCCTGGGCAGACACTAGTCTGTGGGACATACTGGGCAGACACTAGTCTGTGGGACATCCTGGGCAGACACTAGTCTGTGGGACATACTGGGCAGACACTAGTCTGTGGGACATACTGGGCAGACACTAGTCTGTGGGACATACTGGGCAGACACTAGTCTGTGGGACATCCTGGGCAGACACTAGTCTGTGGAACATACTGGGCAGACACTAGTCTGTGGGACATCCTGGGCAGACACTAGTCTGTGGAACATACTAGGCAGACACTAGTCTGTGGGACATACTGGGCAGACACTAGTCTGTGGGACATCCTGGGCAGACACTAGTCTGTGGAACATACTAGGCAGACACTAGTCTGTGGGACATCCTGGGCAGACACTAGTCTGTGGGACATCCTGGGCAGAGACTAATCTGTGGAACATACTGGGCAGTCACTAGTCTATGGAACATGCTGGGCAGTCACTAGTCTGTGGGACATCCTGGGTAGACAATAGTCTATGGGATATATTGGGCAGACACTAGTCTGTGGGACATACTGGGCAGACACTAGTCTGTGGGACATCCTGGGCAGACAATAGTCTATGGAACATGCTGGGCAGACACTAGTCTGTGGGACATCCTGGGCAGACACTAGTCTGTGGAACATACTGGGCAGACACTAGTCTGTGGGACATACTAGGCAGACACTAGTCTGTGGGACATACTGGGCAGACACTAGTCTGTGGGACATCCTGGGCAGACACTAGTCTGTGGAACATACTAAGCAGACACTAGTCTGTGGGACATCCTGGGCAGACACTAGTCTGTGGGACATCCTGGGCAGAGACTAATCTGTGGAACATACTGGGCAGTCACTAGTCTATGGAACATGCTGGGCAGTCACTAGTCTGTGGGACATCCTGGGTAGACAATAGTCTATGGGACATATTGGGCAGACACTAGTCTGTGGAACATACTGGGCAGACACTAGTCTGTGGAACATACTAGGCAGACACTAGTCTGTGGGACATACTGGGCAGACACTAGTCTGTGGGACATCCTGGGCAGACACTAGTCTGTGGAACATACTAGGCAGACACTAGTCTGTGGGACATCCTGGGCAGACACTAGTCTGTGGGACATCCTGGGCAGAGACTAATCTGTGGAACATACTGGGCAGTCACTAGTCTATGGAACATGCTGGGCAGTCACTAGTCTGTGGGACATCCTGGGTAGACAATAGTCTATGGGACATATTGGGCAGACACTAGTCTGTGGGACATACTGGGCAGACACTAGTCTGTGGGACATCCTGGGCAGACAATAGTCTATGGAACATGCTGGGCAGACACTAGTCTGTGGGACATCCTGGGCAGACACTAGTCTGTGGAACATACTGGGCAGACACTAGTCTGTGGGACATCCTGGGCAGACACTAGTCTGTGGGACATCCTGGGCAGACACTAGTCTGTGGGACATACTAGGCAGACACTATTCTGTGGGACATCCTGGGCAGACACTAGTCTCTGGGACATCCTGGGCAGACGCTAGTCTGTGGGACATCCTGGGCAAACACTAGTCTGTGGGACATCCTGGGCAGACACTAGTCTGTGGGACATCCTGGGCAAACACTAGTCTGTGGGACATCCTGGGCAGACAATAGTCTATGGGACATATTGGGCAGACACTAGTCTGTGGGACATACTGGGCAGACACTAGTCTGTGGGACATCCTGGGCAGACAATAGTCTATGGAACATGCTGGGCAGACACTAGTCTGTGGGACATCCTGGGCAAAGACTAATCTTTGGAACATACTGGGCAGACACTAGTCTGTGGGACATCCTGGGCAGACACTAGTCTGTGGAACATCCTGGGCAGACACTAGTCTGTGGGACATCCTGGGCAGACACTAGTCTGTGGGACATCCTGGGCAGACACTAGTCTGTGGGACATACTGGGCAGACACTAGTCTGTGGGACATCCTGGGCAGACACTAGTCTGTGGAAAATACTTGGCAGACACTAGTCTGTGGGACATCCTGGGCAGACACTAGTCTGTGGAACATACTAGGCAGACACTAGTCTGTGGGACATACTGGGCAGACACTAGTCTGTGGGACATCCTGGGCAGACACTAGTCTGTGGAACATACTAGGCAGACACTAGTCTGTGGGACATCCTGGGCAGACACTAGTCTGTGGGACATCCTGGGCAGACACTAGTCTGAGGGACATCCTGGGCAGACACTAGTCTGTGGGACATCCTGGGCAAACACTAGTCTGTGGGACATCCTGGACAGACACTAGTCTGTGGGACATACTAGGCAGACAATAGTCTGTGGGACATACTGGGCAGAGACTAATCTATGGGACATCCTGGGCAGACACTAGTCTATGGAACATGCTGGGCAGTCACTAGTCTGTGGGACATACTGGGCAGACACTAGTCTGTGGGACATACTGGGCAGAGACTAATCTATGGAACATCCTGGGCAGACACTAGTCTATGGAACATGCTGGGCAGTCACTAGTCTGTGGGACATACTGGGCAGTCACTAGTCTGTGGGACATACTGGGCAGACACTAGTCTGTGGGACATACTGGGCAGACAATAGTCTGTGGAACATGCTGGGCAGTCACTAGTCTGTGGGACATACTGGGCAGAGACTAATCTGTGGAACATACTGGGCAGACACTAGTCTATGCAACATGCTGGGCAGAGACTAATCTGTGGAACATACTGGGCAGACACTAGTCTGTGGGACATCCTGGGCAGACAATAGTCTATGGAACATGCTGGGCAGTCACTAGTCTGTGGGACATACTGGGCAGAGACTAATCTGTGGGACATACTGGGCAGACACTAGTCTGTGGGACATACTGGGCAGTCACTAGTCTATGGAACATGCTGGGCAGTCACTAGTCTGTGGGACATACTGGGCAGACACTAGTCTGTGGGACATACTGGGCAGTCACTAGTCTATGGAACATGCTGGGCAGTCACTAGTCTGTGGGACATCCTGGGCAAACACTAGTCTGTGGGACATCCTGGGCAGACAATAATCTATGGGACATATTGGGCAGACATTAGTCTGTGGGACATCCTGGGCAGACACTAGTCTGTGGAACATACTGGGCAGACACTAGTCTGTGGGACATCCTGGGCAGACATTAGTCTGTGGGACATCCTTTGCAGACACTAGTCTGTGGGACATACTAGGCAGACACTAGTCTGTGGGACATCCTGGGCAGACACTAGTCTGTGGGACATCCTGGGCAGACACTAGTCTGTGGGACATCCTGGGCAAACAGTAGTCTCTGGGACATCCTAGGCATACACTAGTCTGTGGGACATTGTCATAAGTCGGGGTGCCCCACCGGCTAGATTAAAATCTTATTCACTGGCGAGCAACCCCAGATAGTCAGAAACTGACTAGGGACAAAATCTATATGGCTGAACTACAGATTAAGCCCTGAATATCCAACGTACAGCTCTAAGTGGCTCGTTACAAAATTGAAATGAACTGAGCTGAATATTCGCCAAGGTATAGGAAAGAGAAGGTTAGCTTAAGATAGATGTTTTAAGTCTAAATATATTAGTATAGACGACTATCTCAGTACAGGTTTTCTCCCTGACTGCTCCTTTCCTTGGTGTGTAAGTGAACCCCCACCAATGTACACAACAATACGTATGCACAATTGGAACAAATATAATGACAGAACTATGAGTTACAATACTACAACCTTTATTTGCTAATCATAGACATCTGATGGTTTTTAATATGAGGATGATGAAATCATATAACATATTGTGATGAGAAACATTACGTAACTTTACTTGTTACTTCATCTATCTGGAACTGTGGTCCAGATCCCCACTCTCCAGTAGACAACAAAAGAAAAAGAACAGCTTGCCGGTATTCTGAGATCCTGTCAGTCCTGACACTCCTAGTCAGTAGTCTCTAGTCTTGAGATCTATAACATAGGGCTCCTTGTGAGAGCTTGAAAGAAAGTCAAGAATGTGTTATATCAGTTCTACATCAACGCAATCCTAATTAAAACATATAACACAAACATATACAATGACCAGTCTGGCCAAGTTTATCTTTCAGCTCGACTGCGTTCACCCTCCTCCTTCTCCCTACTGTCTTTAGTCTGGGACGGGCTTTTCAATGGTCTCACACGCCTGTAATGATTACATTTCTGCCGCCCCATGTCCATGTCGCTAATACAGAAATTCTGTGTCGTACAGCCGCTCCGTCCAATGTTAGTTTAGCAGCTCACAGGGTCGGTAAGGGTATTATAACAATGCCTGATCATCCGGGCTTACAAGCCGTGACCAATAGCTGTGCCAGGTTTCCATGCATTACCGTGGACGCACGCCCACAATACACTGAGAAAGTTTAGCACCATATACCAATTGTGGGTAAGGTCTGTACCATTACACCTCTGCTTCCAACACAATCATTGGCCAATGTGTCAATGCGCAGACAATAGCATAACACTTCATATTGGTAGGTTTGCATATGACAAATCAATATATCAAACATCCAATACACATAAACATATTGATTAAACTAGACATATTATGATACTTTAACATCATAGCATAATGCACTAGTTAGTTTATGAAATTACATATACATACATCCAACATATCCGTAAACATTATATTACTTCAAGATGGACATCTAATGATACTCAACATAATAGCATCAGGCATTATTAATGAGAACTAATATTGTATAGCTACAAAATGAGATATACAACAAGTCTAATTGAAGTGACCACACAGACCAGCTATATTTGCTGAGCTGCCCGGTTTAATCACCTGCTGTTGTAAGAATTAAATAAATAGTCAGTTGACTATATTCTGTACAACAAATGCACACACCAAAAAGGCAACTAGGATAGTGTACAAAGAAATGACAAGCATCTACCAAGACACCTAAAAGTCTACCCAGACAAGATCTGTCTCACATAAGGCTCTATTTCTCAGAAGAATAACACTTTAAAGCAATATGATATTGAACGCAGAACTTAGAAAGAACACTCAAGTAATCTATGACAATGATAGTTCTTGCAATAACCTAGATCAGATATAGACTGGAATTCAGTACATACACCTAAAATACTTAGTTACTAAGAAATCTACATTTACTCTCTCTTCTCACCTGTTCTGAAGTCAAACTTAATCTGACATAAAACAGGCTAGGGACCCTTATTTAAGCTAAGTCAAGCAGACCATATTATCTCCTTGGCATTCCCGTCATAAATTCTTCTTATCTCCTCCTGACAGTAATTGCCCTTATCATTGCAACTGGCCATCACACCTTGCTCCTCTCTGTCTGGCCCCAAGTCCTCAGTGGTAATTGTCTTATCAGACCTGGTTCACACCTCCCTGAGTCTGCCAGTCAGAGTGGGCGGGGCTTAGTTTACAGCCCTGGGGCTATTATCTCTCCCTCTGTCAATGTTGTTCACACCTGGGGCTATTATCTCTCCCTCTGTCAATGTTGTTCACACCTGGCGATTTCCTACCTGTGCTTATCAGGTGTCATGCCTGGTCAGTTTTAATTACACAGTCCATGGCCCCTTCATTGTTGATTCAGCATGTCTGGGTCAGCAGTTTCCCAAGGTGTATACTAATTATCTAGTTGCCATTTTACTTGCCATCTGCAAGCTTACGTCATGGCTAGAGGCTTTTTGTGAATAATCTTACCTCACGACTAGATAATTTTGGAGTAGTGTGATTAATTCATTCTTTCTCAATTTGGCCTCTCAAATTTGGAGACCGAGAAAAATATTCTGGGATGTTAAGGCGGCCAATTCGTGACAGAGCTTTCCCCTTAAAAAAAAAGTTTCTGCCAGAAATCTTTTGTCAAAGCACGCCGTACATCCCAGAATAATGCCTAAGCACTCTCCGTTCTGTATCTGCCTAAAGGTTTCCAATATTCTTTGTGGCAGTGGGTTGTCCTGCATCTGCATAAAGACGTTCCATTTCCATAACCCAAAGATACACGGGATAGATCCTTGTACCTGGTTTTAGGCCGGGATTCCATGCAATAGCTTGGTAAAATCCGGTAATTGTCAGAAGGTTGTAATTTTACCCCTCTGGGAAAGATCACAATCAACGGGATTCTTCTACGCCTCTGGGCAGCAATTGTTTTACACCATTCACTCACGTGATTTACTCCTTTCAGCCGAGGATGTACCCGTAGTGAGGTCTTGCATAAGCTGGCCACAGCAAAGCTTGTCTCCGCGATTTTCCTCCGTCCGTTATAGATTCTCAACTGATCCATCAATAACTTCCTTTTGAAAGGAATAATGTTACACATCATGGTCCCATGATATAAATTCAACTGGCGCTTTCCTCCTTCAAAGTCGGGCGTAACAATCTTCCCTCCTCGGTGTTGCGGTTTCTTCCCCTGATAATCAGTTAATGGGCTGAGTTTCTCTGCATTAGAGTTTCGTGTGAAAACCGTGCTAGAAATTGGAAATTTAGTGTGCCAAGTTGTCCTGCCTTGAGAAATAACATAGTTACTCCAGGGCGATAAAGTGGTGTTACTTTTGAATAAAGTATCCACAAATAGCTGATCTACTCCTATCAAATCGACCTGACTGAAGGGTAGATTGAGTCCTAAGCGTGTTGATTCCAAACCACTCTTGACTTCTGTTACTTCAGGTTCCTGTTGCTGGAATTCCCTGATAACTTCAGCTAATGAGATGATAGGCGTTTCTTCCTCCATCTTGTGCAAAGAATTTTCTTCTTTAGCAACTACAGACAATGTTGTCTGCACAATATCAGAGTCCATATTCTGGCTCCTAACAATTCCCGGTGTTTCCTGAGTCTCCGAACTGGTATGCTCCGAGATAACAACTGGAAATGTTTCCTGGTTTGGATGTTCCTCTCTGGTCCTGCTTTCATGGGCTAAGTCCAGTTGAGGTAAATCCTGTGATGGGCTGGTGTCTAAACAATCCATCCCACTACGTAAATCATTTGAACTGATGTCTAGTGTCTTTTCCTGAGCTGCAGCCTCAAAGATCACAAGGGGTTCCGGATCGTCCTTCATCCCACTGTCAGTCAAATTTAATCCCACTTCTTCCTCGTCTGGGCTGAAGGGAATAATAAAGTCGGTTACCTTTCGATCTCCGACCTCCTTAAAAGATGTCCTCAGGTCATCTTCCTCTTGAGTTTCACCTCTCGTTGAAGTAAAATGAGATTCCTGGGAGTCTTGTACTGGCGGACCAGTTAAATTATCGGAACTGATAATTGGTGATTCTTCCCGCATTGCAGTAATGAAATTCACCTGGGATTCAGTTACTTCCATCCTCCCTATTTCAGTCAGATGTAATTCCACTTCGTGATTCTGTGAACAGAAGGGAATGTGAGAATCGGCTAGGTCTCCGCCTGCGACCTCATTAAAGGTTGTCTTCAGTTCCTCTTTCTCTCGAGATTCATTTCTCGTAGCAGTCAAGTGGTTTTCCTGAAGGTCCTCTACTGTCAAACGACTATTGCCGTGGTGCAAACAGTTATCACGTTTGTGACTGCTTGAAATGCCCCTGGCACGTTTTTTCTTCCCTCTTTTCCGTTTAGGACTGGGTCGAATGAGAACTTGTAGTTCCCGGTCCACTAACTCTGATTCCGCGGGGGTTGGCAAAGATGTCTCTTCCTTCCTGGTTGGGTGAGCATCCATATCTCCTACCTTATGTTCCGCTAGAAAGGTTAGCTTCTCTGCATTGACTACTTCCATATGCTTTTTATTAATCTCTGCTTCTTCAGTTTTGCTACGCTCTTTTGCTTCAAATAACTCATCAATTGTTTTATTCATCTGTTCCTCCGCCATGTCCCACTCTTTCATCTCGTCTCTGATGTATGTTTCTAATTGTTCTCCTGTTAAGCCCTCTATTATGCCTAACCTTCTCGTGGATTCTAAGTAATCTGTGCGCGCCTTCAGATAATCTAGATCCTGGGAAGGTGAGTCCATATTTGCTAATGCTAAATTCAGGTAAACATACAAATACCTGGGTACGATCTTCAACTGCTCCAACATCATAAGGGAAGAAATACAAACTAGAATCAACTCTGGAAATAAGATATACTATGCACTACAACATCTACTAAAATCAAAGGCGCTATCTCGTAACACCAAAATCACAATATACAAAACACTGATCAGACCAGTTGTGCTGTATGGCTCTGAAACCTGGAGTACAACGAAAGGAGACGAAGCCTTGTTACAAACCTTTGAGAACAAAATTTTAAGACGCATCTTTGGACCCATTAGGGATACACAAAGTGGAGAGTGGAAAAGAAGAAGTAACAAAGACATTTATGATCTGTTTAAGTCCCCGCTAATCACTGGTATCATGAAGGCTAATAGACTACAATGGCTGGGGCATATAGAAAGAATGGAAGATAACAGGGAAACAAAACTCGCTTACACTCAGGAAATAAATGACCGTAGACCCCGAGGTAGACCAAGAAGGCGGTGGAGAGATAATACATGTACAGACCTACAAACACTTGGAATCAACGACTGGCAAGAGAAGGTCCACCAGAGAGACGAATGGAGACGGATTGTATTTGCAGCAAAGAACCTCAATGGCTCGGAACGCTGAAGAAGAAGAAGAAGAAGAAATTCAGGTAAGCTCCTATGTATCTATCAACTCAGAGCTAAGCTAGAAAGACAAGAGTGAACCAATGACAGCAGAACCTAAACCAATGTGTAGAGTTTAGCCTCAGCAATGAAATACAACTGAAAGTAATATTCCAGTAGTTTCTGGCGACCGCAGTGAAGTAAGTGTGAGAGATATACTACACAGTAATCAATACTAATATTTACCTAAATAAATATTAAAATGCACTGCATACATGTCATAATGAAAATGGCATAAGTAGCATAAAATGGCAAATCAATCAAGCAGTTAAATCATCAAACACATCAATGTAAATATGATTAAAGTGATCAGTTATCATTAAATGATGAATGATACACTAAATGATAAGAATTAAAATACTTATCAATAAATGATAGATGAGGTAGTTCTCATAAGTTCTTATCTGTTATACTTTTGAAACGTTATATATATATATACTCTGTAACTTCCTCAACTAAAATTAGCTACATCTGATGATAGCCTATTTTGATGACTGAAGATTACAAGAGTTAACTTTTAAAATCGTATGTCTAGGGTCTAGTAGAATCACTATGATTACTAGAATCCTGGTTCAGGCTCGCGGACTGGACCCCAATCTGTCATAAGTCGGGGTGCCCCACCGGCTAGATTAAAATCTTATTCACTGGCGAGCAACCCCAGATAGTCAGAAACTGACTAGGGACAAAATCTATATGGCTGAACTACAGATTAAGCCCTGAATATCCAACGTACAGCTCTAAGTGGCTCGTTACAAAATTGAAATGAACTGAGCTGAATATTCGCCAAGGTATAGGAAAGAGAAGGTTAGCTTAAGATAGATGTTTTAAGTCTAAATATATTAGTATAGACGACTATCTCAGTACAGGTTTTCTCCCTGACTGCTCCTTTCCTTGGTGTGTAAGTGAACCCCCACCAATGTACACAACAATACGTATGCACAATTGGAACAAATATAATGACAGAACTATGAGTTACAATACTACAACCTTTATTTGCTAATCATAGACATCTGATGGTTTTTAATATGAGGATGATGAAATCATATAACATATTGTGATGAGAAACATTACGTAACTTTACTTGTTACTTCATCTATCTGGAACTGTGGTCCAGATCCCCACTCTCCAGTAGACAACAAAAGAAAAAGAACAGCTTGCCGGTATTCTGAGATCCTGTCAGTCCTGACACTCCTAGTCAGTAGTCTCTAGTCTTGAGATCTATAACATAGGGCTCCTTGTGAGAGCTTGAAAGAAAGTCAAGAATGTGTTATATCAGTTCTACATCAGCGCAATCCTAATTAAAACATATAACACAAACATATACAATGACCAGTCTGGCCAAGTTTATCTTTCAGCTCGACTGCGTTCACCCTCCTCCTTCTCCCTACTGTCTTTAGTCTGGGACGGGCTTTTCAATTGTCTCACACGCCTGTAATGATTACATTTCTGCCGCCCCATGTCCATGTCGCTAATACAGAAATTCTGTGTCGTACAGCCGCTCCGTCCAATGTTAGTTTAGCAGCTCACAGGGTCGGTAAGGGTATTATAACAATGCCTGATCATCCGGGCTTACAAGCCGTGACCAATAGCTGTGCCAGGTTTCCATGCATTACCGTGGACGCACGCCCACAATACACTGAGAAAGTTTAGCACCATATACCAATTGTGGGTAAGGTCTGTACCATTACACCTCTGCTTCCAACACAATCATTGGCCAATGTGTCAATGCGCAGACAATAGCATAACACTTCATATTGGTAGGTTTGCATATGACAAATCAATATATCAAACATCCAATACACATAAACATATTGATTAAACTAGACATATTATGATACTTTAACATCATAGCATAATGCACTAGTTAGTTTATGAAATTACACATACATACATCCAACATATCCGTAAACATTATATTACTTCAAGATGGACATCTAATTATACTCCACATAATAGCATCAGGCATTATTAATGAGTACTAATATTGTATAGCTACAAAATGAGATATACAACAAGTCTAATTGAAGTGACCACACAGACCAGCTATATTTGCTGAGCTGCCCGGTTTAATCACCTGCTGTTGTAAGAATTAAATAAATAGTCAGTTGACTATATTCTGTACAACAAATGCACACACCAAAAAGGCAACTAGGATAGTGTACAAAGAAATGACAAGCATCTACCAAGACACCTAAAAGTCTACCCAGACAAGATCTGTCTCACATAAGGCTCTATTTCTCAGAAGAATAACACTTTAAAGCAATATGATATTGAACGCAGAACTTAGAAAGAACACTCAAGTAATCTATGACAATGATAGTTCTTGCAATAACCTAGATCAGATATAGACTGGAATTCAGTACATACACCTAAAATACTTAGTTACTAAGAAATCTACATTTACTCTCTCTTCTCACCTGTTCTGAAGTCAAACTTAATCTGACATAAAACAGGCTAGGGACCCTTATTTAAGCTAAGTCAAGCAGACCATATTATCTCCTTGGCATTCCCGTCATAAATTCTTCTTATCTCCTCCTGACAGTAATTGCCCTTATCATTGCAACTGGCCATCACACCTTGCTCCTCTCTGTCTGGCCCCAAGTCCTCAGTGGTAATTGTCTTATCAGACCTGGTTCACACCTCCCTGAGTCTGCCAGTCAGAGTGGGCGGGGCTTAGTTTACAGCCCTGGGGCTATTATCTCTCCCTCTGTCAATGTTGTTCACACCTGGGGCTATTATCTCTCCCTCTGTCAATGTTGTTCACACCTGGCGATTTCCTACCTGTGCTTATCAGGTGTCATGCCTGGTCAGTTTTAATTACACAGTCCATGGCCCCTTCATTGTTGATTCAGCATGTCTGGGTCAGCAGTTTCCCAAGGTGTATACTAATTATCTAGTTGCCATTTTACTTGCCATCTGCAAGCTTACGTCATGGCTAGAGGCTTTTTGTGAATAATCTTACCTCACGACTAGATAATTTTGGAGTAGTGTGATTAATTCATTCTTTCTCAATTTGGCCTCTCAAATTTGGAGACCGAGAAAAATATTCTGGGATGTTAAGGCGGCCAATTCGTGACAGAGCTTTCCCCTTAAAAAAAAAGTTTCTGCCAGAAATCTTTTGTCAAAGCACGCCGTACATCCCAGAATAATGCCTAAGCACTCTCCGTTCTGTATCTGCCTAAAGGTTTCCAATATTCTTTGTGGCAGTGGGTTGTCCTGCATCTGCATAAAGACGTTCCATTTCCATAACCCAAAGATACACGGGATAGATCCTTGTACCTGGTTTTAGGCCGGGATTCCATGCAATAGCTTGGTAAAATCCGGTAATTGTCAGAAGGTTGTAATTTTACCCCTCTGGGAAAGATCACAATCAACGGGATTCTTCTACGCCTCTGGGCAGCAATTGTTTTACACCATTCACTCACGTGATTTACTCCTTTCAGCCGAGGATGTACCCGTAGTGAGGTCTTGCATAAGCTGGCCACAGCAAAGCTTGTCTCCGCGATTTTCCTCCGTCCGTTATAGATTCTCAACTGATCCATCAATAACTTCCTTTTGAAAGGAATAATGTTACACATCATGGTCCCATGATATAAATTCAACTGGCGCTTTCCTCCTTCAAAGTCGGGCGTAACAATCTTCCCTCCTCGGTGTTGCGGTTTCTTCCCCTGATAATCAGTTAATGGGCTGAGTTTCTCTGCATTAGAGTTTCGTGTGAAAACCGTGCTAGAAATTGGAAATTTAGTGTGCCAAGTTGTCCTGCCTTGAGAAATAACATAGTTACTCCAGGGCGATAAAGTGGTGTTACTTTTGAATAAAGTATCCACAAATAGCTGATCTACTCCTATCAAATCGACCTGACTGAAGGGTAGATTGAGTCCTAAGCGTGTTGATTCCAAACCACTCTTGACTTCTGTTACTTCAGGTTCCTGTTGCTGGAATTCCCTGATAACTTCAGCTAATGAGATGATAGGCGTTTCTTCCTCCATCTTGTGCAAAGAATTTTCTTCTTTAGCAACTACAGACAATGTTGTCTGCACAATATCAGAGTCCATATTCTGGCTCCTAACAATTCCCGGTGTTTCCTGAGTCTCCGAACTGGTATGCTCCGAGATAACAACTGGAAATGTTTCCTGGTTTGGATGTTCCTCTCTGGTCCTGCTTTCATGGGCTAAGTCCAGTTGAGGTAAATCCTGTGATGGGCTGGTGTCTAAACAATCCATCCCACTACGTAAATCATTTGAACTGATGTCTAGTGTCTTTTCCTGAGCTGCAGCCTCAAAGATCACAAGGGGTTCCGGATCGTCCTTCATCCCACTGTCAGTCAAATTTAATCCCACTTCTTCCTCGTCTGGGCTGAAGGGAATAATAAAGTCGGTTACCTTTCGATCTCCGACCTCCTTAAAAGATGTCCTCAGGTCATCTTCCTCTTGAGTTTCACCTCTCGTTGAAGTAAAATGAGATTCCTGGGAGTCTTGTACTGGCGGACCAGTTAAATTATCGGAACTGATAATTGGTGATTCTTCCCGCATTGCAGTAATGAAATTCACCTGGGATTCAGTTACTTCCATCCTCCCTATTTCAGTCAGATGTAATTCCACTTCGTGATTCTGTGAACAGAAGGGAATGTGAGAATCGGCTAGGTCTCCGCCTGCGACCTCATTAAAGGTTGTCTTCAGTTCCTCTTTCTCTCGAGATTCATTTCTCGTAGCAGTCAAGTGGTTTTCCTGAAGGTCCTCTACTGTCAAACGACTATTGCCGTGGTGCAAACAGTTATCACGTTTGTGACTGCTTGAAATGCCCCTGGCACGTTTTTTCTTCCCTCTTTTCCGTTTAGGACTGGGTCGAATGAGAACTTGTAGTTCCCGGTCCACTAACTCTGATTCCGCGGGGGTTGGCAAAGATGTCTCTTCCTTCCTGGTTGGGTGAGCATCCATATCTCCTACCTTATGTTCCGCTAGAAAGGTTAGCTTCTCTGCATTGACTACTTCCATATGCTTTTTATTAATCTCTGCTTCTTCAGTTTTGCTACGCTCTTTTGCTTCAAATAACTCATCAATTGTTTTATTCATCTGTTCCTCCGCCATGTCCCACTCTTTCATCTCGTCTCTGATGTATGTTTCTAATTGTTCTCCTGTTAAGCCCTCTATTATGCCTAACCTTCTCGTGGATTCTAAGTAATCTGTGCGCGCCTTCAGATAATCTAGATCCTGGGAAGGTGAGTCCATATTTGCTAATGCTAAATTCAGGTAAACATACAAATACCTGGGTACGATCTTCAACTGCTCCAACATCATAAGGGAAGAAATACAAACTAGAATCAACTCTGGAAATAAGATATACTATGCACTACAACATCTACTAAAATCAAAGGCGCTATCTCGTAACACCAAAATCACAATATACAAAACACTGATCAGACCAGTTGTGCTGTATGGCTCTGAAACCTGGAGTACAACGAAAGGAGACGAAGCCTTGTTACAAACCTTTGAGAACAAAATTTTAAGACGCATCTTTGGACCCATTAGGGATACACAAAGTGGAGAGTGGAAAAGAAGAAGTAACAAAGACATTTATGATCTGTTTAAGTCCCCGCTAATCACTGGTATCATGAAGGCTAATAGACTACAATGGCTGGGGCATATAGAAAGAATGGAAGATAACAGGGAAACAAAACTCGCTTACACTCAGGAAATAAATGACCGTAGACCCCGAGGTAGACCAAGAAGGCGGTGGAGAGATAATACATGTACAGACCTACAAACACTTGGAATCAACGACTGGCAAGAGAAGGTCCACCAGAGAGACGAATGGAGACGGATTGTATTTGCAGCAAAGAACCTCAATGGCTCGGAACGCTGAAGAAGAAGAAGAAGAAGAAATTCAGGTAAGCTCCTATGTATCTATCAACTCAGAGCTAAGCTAGAAAGACAAGAGTGAACCAATGACAGCAGAACCTAAACCAATGTGTAGAGTTTAGCCTCAGCAATGAAATACAACTGAAAGTAATATTCCAGTAGTTTCTGGCGACCGCAGTGAAGTAAGTGTGAGAGATATACTACACAGTAATCAATACTAATATTTACCTAAATAAATATTAAAATGCACTGCATACATGTCATAATGAAAATGGCATAAGTAGCATAAAATGGCAAATCAATCAAGCAGTTAAATCATCAAACACATCAATGTAAATATGATTAAAGTGATCAGTTATCATTAAATGATGAATGATACACTAAATGATAAGAATTAAAATACTTATCAATAAATGATAGATGAGGTAGTTCTCATAAGTTCTTATCTGTTATACTTTTGAAACGTTATATATATATATACTCTGTAACTTCCTCAACTAAAATTAGCTACATCTGATGATAGTCTATTTTGATGACTGAAGATTACAAGAGTTAACTTTTAAAATCGTATGTCTAGGGTCTAGTAGAATCACTATGATTACTAGAATCCTGGTTCAGGCTCGCGGACTGGACCCCAATCTGTCATAAGTCGGGGTGCCCCACCGGCTAGATTAAAATCTTATTCACTGGCGAGCAACCCCAGATAGTCAGAAACTGACTAGGGACAAAATCTATATGGCTGAACTACAGATTAAGCCCTGAATATCCAACGTACAGCTCTAAGTGGCTCGTTACAAAATTGAAATGAACTGAGCTGAATATTCGCCAAGGTATAGGAAAGAGAAGGTTAGCTTAAGATAGATGTTTTAAGTCTAAATATATTAGTATAGACGACTATCTCAGTACAGGTTTTCTCCCTGACTGCTCCTTTCCTTGGTGTGTAAGTGAACCCCCACCAATGTACACAACAATACGTATGCACAATTGGAACAAATATAATGACAGAACTATGAGTTACAATACTACAACCTTTATTTGCTAATCATAGACATCTGATGGTTTTTAATATGAGGATGATGAAATCATATAACATATTGTGATGAGAAACATTACGTAACTTTACTTGTTACTTCATCTATCTGGAACTGTGGTCCAGATCCCCACTCTCCAGTAGACAACAAAAGAAAAAGAACAGCTTGCCGGTATTCTGAGATCCTGTCAGTCCTGACACTCCTAGTCAGTAGTCTCTAGTCTTGAGATCTATAACATAGGGCTCCTTGTGAGAGCTTGAAAGAAAGTCAAGAATGTGTTATATCAGTTCTACATCAGCGCAATCCTAATTAAAACATATAACACAAACATATACAATGACCAGTCTGGCCAAGTTTATCTTTCAGCTCGACTGCGTTCACCCTCCTCCTTCTCCCTACTGTCTTTAGTCTGGGACGGGCTTTTCAATTGTCTCACACGCCTGTAATGATTACATTTCTGCCGCCCCATGTCCATGTCGCTAATACAGAAATTCTGTGTCGTACAGCCGCTCCGTCCAATGTTAGTTTAGCAGCTCACAGGGTCGGTAAGGGTATTATAACAATGCCTGATCATCCGGGCTTACAAGCCGTGACCAATAGCTGTGCCAGGTTTCCATGCATTACCGTGGACGCACGCCCACAATACACTGAGAAAGTTTAGCACCATATACCAATTGTGTGTAATGTCTGTACCATTACACCTCTGCTTCCAACACAATCATTGGCCAATGTGCCAATGCGCAGACAATAGCATAACACTTCATATTGGTAAGTTTGCATATGACAAATCAATATATCAAACATCCAATACACATAAACATATTGATTAAACTAGACATATTATGATACTTTAACATCATAGCATAATGCACTAGTTAGTTTATGAAATTACACATACATACATCCAACATATCCGTAAACATTATATTACTTCAAGATGGACATCTAATTATACTCAACATAATAGCATCAGGCATTATTAATGAGTACTAATATTGTATAGCTACAAAATGAGATATACAACAAGTCTAATTGAAGTGACCACACAGACCAGCTATATTTGCTGAGCTGCCCGGTTTAATCACCTGCTGTTGTAAGAATTAAATAAATAGTCAGTTGACTATATTCTGTACAACAAATGCACACACCAAAAAGGCAACTAGGATAGTGTACAAAGAAATGACAAGCATCTACCAAGACACCTAAAAGTCTACCCAGACAAGATCTGTCTCACATAAGGCTCTATTTCTCAGAAGAATAACACTTTAAAGCAATATGATATTGAACGCAGAACTTAGAAAGAACACTCAAGTAATCTATGACAATGATAGTTCTTGCAATAACCTAGATCAGATATAGACTGGAATTCAGTACATACACCTAAAATACTTAGTTACTAAGAAATCTACATTTACTCTCTCTTCTCACCTGTTCTGAAGTCAAACTTAATCTGACATAAAACAGGCTAGGGACCCTTATTTAAGCTAAGTCAAGCAGACCATATTATCTCCTTGGCATTCCCGTCATAAATTCTTCTTATCTCCTCCTGACAGTAATTGCCCTTATCATTGCAACTGGCCATCACACCTTGCTCCTCTCTGTCTGGCCCCAAGTCCTCAGTGGTAATTGTCTTATCAGACCTGGTTCACACCTCCCTGAGTCTGCCAGTCAGAGTGGGCGGGGCTTAGTTTACAGCCCTGGGGCTATTATCTCTCCCTCTGTCAATGTTGTTCACACCTGGGGCTATTATCTCTCCCTCTGTCAATGTTGTTCACACCTGGCGATTTCCTACCTGTGCTTATCAGGTGTCATGCCTGGTCAGTTTTAATTACACAGTCCATGGCCCCTTCATTGTTGATTCAGCATGTCTGGGTCAGCAGTTTCCCAAGGTGTATACTAATTATCTAGTTGCCATTTTACTTGCCATCTGCAAGCTTACGTCATGGCTAGAGGCTTTTTGTGAATAATCTTACCTCACGACTAGATAATTTTGGAGTAGTGTGATTAATTCATTCTTTCTCAATTTGGCCTCTCAAATTTGGAGACCGAGAAAAATATTCTGGGATGTTAAGGCGGCCAATTCGTGACAGAGCTTTCCCCTTAAAAAAAAAGTTTCTGCCAGAAATCTTTTGTCAAAGCACGCCGTACATCCCAGAATAATGCCTAAGCACTCTCCGTTCTGTATCTGCCTAAAGGTTTCCAATATTCTTTGTGGCAGTGGGTTGTCCTGCATCTGCATAAAGACGTTCCATTTCCATAACCCAAAGATACACGGGATAGATCCTTGTACCTGGTTTTAGGCCGGGATTCCATGCAATAGCTTGGTAAAATCCGGTAATTGTCAGAAGGTTGTAATTTTACCCCTCTGGGAAAGATCACAATCAACGGGATTCTTCTACGCCTCTGGGCAGCAATTGTTTTACACCATTCACTCACGTGATTTACTCCTTTCAGCCGAGGATGTACCCGTAGTGAGGTCTTGCATAAGCTGGCCACAGCAAAGCTTGTCTCCGCGATTTTCCTCCGTCCGTTATAGATTCTCAACTGATCCATCAATAACTTCCTTTTGAAAGGAATAATGTTACACATCATGGTCCCATGATATAAATTCAACTGGCGCTTTCCTCCTTCAAAGTCGGGCGTAACAATCTTCCCTCCTCGGTGTTGCGGTTTCTTCCCCTGATAATCAGTTAATGGGCTGAGTTTCTCTGCATTAGAGTTTCGTGTGAAAACCGTGCTAGAAATTGGAAATTTAGTGTGCCAAGTTGTCCTGCCTTGAGAAATAACATAGTTACTCCAGGGCGATAAAGTGGTGTTACTTTTGAATAAAGTATCCACAAATAGCTGATCTACTCCTATCAAATCGACCTGACTGAAGGGTAGATTGAGTCCTAAGCGTGTTGATTCCAAACCACTCTTGACTTCTGTTACTTCAGGTTCCTGTTGCTGGAATTCCCTGATAACTTCAGCTAATGAGATGATAGGCGTTTCTTCCTCCATCTTGTGCAAAGAATTTTCTTCTTTAGCAACTACAGACAATGTTGTCTGCACAATATCAGAGTCCATATTCTGGCTCCTAACAATTCCCGGTGTTTCCTGAGTCTCCGAACTGGTATGCTCCGAGATAACAACTGGAAATGTTTCCTGGTTTGGATGTTCCTCTCTGGTCCTGCTTTCATGGGCTAAGTCCAGTTGAGGTAAATCCTGTGATGGGCTGGTGTCTAAACAATCCATCCCACTACGTAAATCATTTGAACTGATGTCTAGTGTCTTTTCCTGAGCTGCAGCCTCAAAGATCACAAGGGGTTCCGGATCGTCCTTCATCCCACTGTCAGTCAAATTTAATCCCACTTCTTCCTCGTCTGGGCTGAAGGGAATAATAAAGTCGGTTACCTTTCGATCTCCGACCTCCTTAAAAGATGTCCTCAGGTCATCTTCCTCTTGAGTTTCACCTCTCGTTGAAGTAAAATGAGATTCCTGGGAGTCTTGTACTGGCGGACCAGTTAAATTATCGGAACTGATAATTGGTGATTCTTCCCGCATTGCAGTAATGAAATTCACCTGGGATTCAGTTACTTCCATCCTCCCTATTTCAGTCAGATGTAATTCCACTTCGTGATTCTGTGAACAGAAGGGAATGTGAGAATCGGCTAGGTCTCCGCCTGCGACCTCATTAAAGGTTGTCTTCAGTTCCTCTTTCTCTCGAGATTCATTTCTCGTAGCAGTCAAGTGGTTTTCCTGAAGGTCCTCTACTGTCAAACGACTATTGCCGTGGTGCAAACAGTTATCACGTTTGTGACTGCTTGAAATGCCCCTGGCACGTTTTTTCTTCCCTCTTTTCCGTTTAGGACTGGGTCGAATGAGAACTTGTAGTTCCCGGTCCACTAACTCTGATTCCGCGGGGGTTGGCAAAGATGTCTCTTCCTTCCTGGTTGGGTGAGCATCCATATCTCCTACCTTATGTTCCGCTAGAAAGGTTAGCTTCTCTGCATTGACTACTTCCATATGCTTTTTATTAATCTCTGCTTCTTCAGTTTTGCTACGCTCTTTTGCTTCAAATAACTCATCAATTGTTTTATTCATCTGTTCCTCCGCCATGTCCCACTCTTTCATCTCGTCTCTGATGTATGTTTCTAATTGTTCTCCTGTTAAGCCCTCTATTATGCCTAACCTTCTCGTGGATTCTAAGTAATCTGTGCGCGCCTTCAGATAATCTAGATCCTGGGAAGGTGAGTCCATATTTGCTAATGCTAAATTCAGGTAAACATACAAATACCTGGGTACGATCTTCAACTGCTCCAACATCATAAGGGAAGAAATACAAACTAGAATCAACTCTGGAAATAAGATATACTATGCACTACAACATCTACTAAAATCAAAGGCGCTATCTCGTAACACCAAAATCACAATATACAAAACACTGATCAGACCAGTTGTGCTGTATGGCTCTGAAACCTGGAGTACAACGAAAGGAGACGAAGCCTTGTTACAAACCTTTGAGAACAAAATTTTAAGACGCATCTTTGGACCCATTAGGGATACACAAAGTGGAGAGTGGAAAAGAAGAAGTAACAAAGACATTTATGATCTGTTTAAGTCCCCGCTAATCACTGGTATCATGAAGGCTAATAGACTACAATGGCTGGGGCATATAGAAAGAATGGAAGATAACAGGGAAACAAAACTCGCTTACACTCAGGAAATAAATGACCGTAGACCCCGAGGTAGACCAAGAAGGCGGTGGAGAGATAATACATGTACAGACCTACAAACACTTGGAATCAACGACTGGCAAGAGAAGGTCCACCAGAGAGACGAATGGAGACGGATTGTATTTGCAGCAAAGAACCTCAATGGCTCGGAACGCTGAAGAAGAAGAAGAAGAAGAAATTCAGGTAAGCTCCTATGTATCTATCAACTCAGAGCTAAGCTAGAAAGACAAGAGTGAACCAATGACAGCAGAACCTAAACCAATGTGTAGAGTTTAGCCTCAGCAATGAAATACAACTGAAAGTAATATTCCAGTAGTTTCTGGCGACCGCAGTGAAGTAAGTGTGAGAGATATACTACACAGTAATCAATACTAATATTTACCTAAATAAATATTAAAATGCACTGCATACATGTCATAATGAAAATGGCATAAGTAGCATAAAATGGCAAATCAATCAAGCAGTTAAATCATCAAACACATCAATGTAAATATGATTAAAGTGATCAGTTATCATTAAATGATGAATGATACACTAAATGATAAGAATTAAAATACTTATCAATAAATGATAGATGAGGTAGTTCTCATAAGTTCTTATCTGTTATACTTTTGAAACGTTATATATATATATACTCTGTAACTTCCTCAACTAAAATTAGCTACATCTGATGATAGTCTATTTTGATGACTGAAGATTACAAGAGTTAACTTTTAAAATCGTATGTCTAGGGTCTAGTAGAATCACTATGATTACTAGAATCCTGGTTCAGGCTCGCGGACTGGACCCCAATCTGTCATAAGTCGGGGTGCCCCACCGGCTAGATTAAAATCTTATTCACTGGCGAGCAACCCCAGATAGTCAGAAACTGACTAGGGACAAAATCTATATGGCTGAACTACAGATTAAGCCCTGAATATCCAACGTACAGCTCTAAGTGGCTCGTTACAAAATTGAAATGAACTGAGCTGAATATTCGCCAAGGTATAGGAAAGAGAAGGTTAGCTTAAGATAGATGTTTTAAGTCTAAATATATTAGTATAGACGACTATCTCAGTACAGGTTTTCTCCCTGACTGCTCCTTTCCTTGGTGTGTAAGTGAACCCCCACCAATGTACACAACAATACGTATGCACAATTGGAACAAATATAATGACAGAACTATGAGTTACAATACTACAACCTTTATTTGCTAATCATAGACATCTGATGGTTTTTAATATGAGGATGATGAAATCATATAACATATTGTGATGAGAAACATTACGTAACTTTACTTGTTACTTCATCTATCTGGAACTGTGGTCCAGATCCCCACTCTCCAGTAGACAACAAAAGAAAAAGAACAGCTTGCCGGTATTCTGAGATCCTGTCAGTCCTGACACTCCTAGTCAGTAGTCTCTAGTCTTGAGATCTATAACATAGGGCTCCTTGTGAGAGCTTGAAAGAAAGTCAAGAATGTGTTATATCAGTTCTACATCAGCGCAATCCTAATTAAAACATATAACACAAACATATACAATGACCAGTCTGGCCAAGTTTATCTTTCAGCTCGACTGCGTTCACCCTCCTCCTTCTCCCTACTGTCTTTAGTCTGGGACGGGCTTTTCAATTGTCTCACACGCCTGTAATGATTACATTTCTGCCGCCCCATGTCCATGTCGCTAATACAGAAATTCTGTGTCGTACAGCCGCTCCGTCCAATGTTAGTTTAGCAGCTCACAGGGTCGGTAAGGGTATTATAACAATGCCTGATCATCCGGGCTTACAAGCCGTGACCAATAGCTGTGCCAGGTTTCCATGCATTACCGTGGACGCACGCCCACAATACACTGAGAAAGTTTAGCACCATATACCAATTGTGGGTAAGGTCTGTACCATTACACCTCTGCTTCCAACACAATCATTGGCCAATGTGCCAATGCGCAGACAATAGCATAACACTTCATATTGGTAGGTTTGCATATGACAAATCAATATATCAAACATCCAATACACATAAACATATTGATTAAACTAGACATATTATGATACTTTAACATCATAGCATAATGCACTAGTTAGTTTATGAAATTACATATACATACATCCAACATATCCGTAAACATTATATTACTTCAAGATGGACATCTAATGATACTCAACATAATAGCATCAGGCATTATTAATGAGAACTAATATTGTATAGCTACAAAATGAGATATACAACAAGTCTAATTGAAGTGACCACACAGACCAGCTATATTTGCTGAGCTGCCCGGTTTAATCACCTGCTGTTGTAAGAATTAAATAAATAGTCAATTGACTATATTCTGTACAACAAATGCACACACCAAAAAGGCAACTAGGATAGTGTACAAAGAAATGACAAGCATCTACCAAGACACCTAAAAGTCTACCCAGACAAGATCTGTCTCACATAAGGCTCTATTTCTCAGAAGAATAACACTTTAAAGCAATATGATATTGAACGCAGAACTTAGAAAGAACACTCAAGTAATCTATGACAATGATAGTTCTTGCAATAACCTAGATCAGATATAGACTGGAATTCAGTACACACACCTAAAATACTTAGTTACTAAGAAATCTACATTTACTCTCTCTTCTCACCTGTTCTGAAGTCAAACTTAATCTGACATAAAACAGGCTAGGGACCCTTATTTAAGCTAAGTCAAGCAGACCATATTATCTCCTTGGCATTCCCGTCATAAATTCTTCTTATCTCCTCCTGACAGTAATTGCCCTTATCATTGCAACTGGCCATCACACCTTGCTCCTCTCTGTCTGGCCCCAAGTCCTCAGTGGTAATTGTCTTATCAGACCTGGTTCACACCTCCCTGAGTCTGCCAGTCAGAGTGGGCGGGGCTTAGTTTACAGCCCTGGGGCTATTATCTCTCCCTCTGTCAATGTTGTTCACACCTGGGGCTATTATCTCTCCCTCTGTCAATGTTGTTCACACCTGGCGATTTCCTACCTGTGCTTATCAGGTGTCATGCCTGGTCAGTTTTAATTACACAGTCCATGGCCCCTTCATTGTTGATTCAGCATGTCTGGGTCAGCAGTTTCCCAAGGTGTATACTAATTATCTAGTTGCCATTTTACTTGCCATCTGCAAGCTTACGTCATGGCTAGAGGCTTTTTGTGAATAATCTTACCTCACGACTAGATAATTTTGGAGTAGTGTGATTAATTCATTCTTTCTCAATTTGGCCTCTCAAATTTGGAGACCGAGAAAAATATTCTGGGATGTTAAGGCGGCCAATTCGTGACAGAGCTTTCCCCTTAAAAAAAAAGTTTCTGCCAGAAATCTTTTGTCAAAGCACGCCGTACATCCCAGAATAATGCCTAAGCACTCTCCGTTCTGTATCTGCCTAAAGGTTTCCAATATTCTTTGTGGCAGTGGGTTGTCCTGCATCTGCATAAAGACGTTCCATTTCCATAACCCAAAGATACACGGGATAGATCCTTGTACCTGGTTTTAGGCCGGGATTCCATGCAATAGCTTGGTAAAATCCGGTAATTGTCAGAAGGTTGTAATTTTACCCCTCTGGGAAAGATCACAATCAACGGGATTCTTCTACGCCTCTGGGCAGCAATTGTTTTACACCATTCACTCACGTGATTTACTCCTTTCAGCCGAGGATGTACCCGTAGTGAGGTCTTGCATAAGCTGGCCACAGCAAAGCTTGTCTCCGCGATTTTCCTCCGTCCGTTATAGATTCTCAACTGATCCATCAATAACTTCCTTTTGAAAGGAATAATGTTACACATCATGGTCCCATGATATAAATTCAACTGGCGCTTTCCTCCTTCAAAGTCGGGCGTAACAATCTTCCCTCCTCGGTGTTGCGGTTTCTTCCCCTGATAATCAGTTAATGGGCTGAGTTTCTCTGCATTAGAGTTTCGTGTGAAAACCGTGCTAGAAATTGGAAATTTAGTGTGCCAAGTTGTCCTGCCTTGAGAAATAACATAGTTACTCCAGGGCGATAAAGTGGTGTTACTTTTGAATAAAGTATCCACAAATAGCTGATCTACTCCTATCAAATCGACCTGACTGAAGGGTAGATTGAGTCCTAAGCGTGTTGATTCCAAACCACTCTTGACTTCTGTTACTTCAGGTTCCTGTTGCTGGAATTCCCTGATAACTTCAGCTAATGAGATGATAGGCGTTTCTTCCTCCATCTTGTGCAAAGAATTTTCTTCTTTAGCAACTACAGACAATGTTGTCTGCACAATATCAGAGTCCATATTCTGGCTCCTAACAATTCCCGGTGTTTCCTGAGTCTCCGAACTGGTATGCTCCGAGATAACAACTGGAAATGTTTCCTGGTTTGGATGTTCCTCTCTGGTCCTGCTTTCATGGGCTAAGTCCAGTTGAGGTAAATCCTGTGATGGGCTGGTGTCTAAACAATCCATCCCACTACGTAAATCATTTGAACTGATGTCTAGTGTCTTTTCCTGAGCTGCAGCCTCAAAGATCACAAGGGGTTCCGGATCGTCCTTCATCCCACTGTCAGTCAAATTTAATCCCACTTCTTCCTCGTCTGGGCTGAAGGGAATAATAAAGTCGGTTACCTTTCGATCTCCGACCTCCTTAAAAGATGTCCTCAGGTCATCTTCCTCTTGAGTTTCACCTCTCGTTGAAGTAAAATGAGATTCCTGGGAGTCTTGTACTGGCGGACCAGTTAAATTATCGGAACTGATAATTGGTGATTCTTCCCGCATTGCAGTAATGAAATTCACCTGGGATTCAGTTACTTCCATCCTCCCTATTTCAGTCAGATGTAATTCCACTTCGTGATTCTGTGAACAGAAGGGAATGTGAGAATCGGCTAGGTCTCCGCCTGCGACCTCATTAAAGGTTGTCTTCAGTTCCTCTTTCTCTCGAGATTCATTTCTCGTAGCAGTCAAGTGGTTTTCCTGAAGGTCCTCTACTGTCAAACGACTATTGCCGTGGTGCAAACAGTTATCACGTTTGTGACTGCTTGAAATGCCCCTGGCACGTTTTTTCTTCCCTCTTTTCCGTTTAGGACTGGGTCGAATGAGAACTTGTAGTTCCCGGTCCACTAACTCTGATTCCGCGGGGGTTGGCAAAGATGTCTCTTCCTTCCTGGTTGGGTGAGCATCCATATCTCCTACCTTATGTTCCGCTAGAAAGGTTAGCTTCTCTGCATTGACTACTTCCATATGCTTTTTATTAATCTCTGCTTCTTCAGTTTTGCTACGCTCTTTTGCTTCAAATAACTCATCAATTGTTTTATTCATCTGTTCCTCCGCCATGTCCCACTCTTTCATCTCGTCTCTGATGTATGTTTCTAATTGTTCTCCTGTTAAGCCCTCTATTATGCCTAACCTTCTCGTGGATTCTAAGTAATCTGTGCGCGCCTTCAGATAATCTAGATCCTGGGAAGGTGAGTCCATATTTGCTAATGCTAAATTCAGGTAAGCTCCTATGTATCTATCAACTCAGAGCTAAGCTAGAAAGACAAGAGTGAACCAATGACAGCAGAACCTAAACCAATGTGTAGAGTTTAGCCTCAGCAATGAAAGACAACTGAAAGTAATATTCCAGTAGTTTCTGGCGACCGCAGTGAAGTAAGTGTGAGAGATATACTACACAGTAATCAATACTAATATTTACCTAAATAAATATTAAAATGCACTGCATACATGTCATAATGAAAATGGCATAAGTAGCATAAAATGGCAAATCAATCAAGCAGTTAAATCATCAAACACATCAATGTAAATATGATTAAAGTGATCAGTTATCATTAAATGATGAATGATACACTAAATGATAAGAATTAAAATACTTATCAATAAATGATAGATGAGGTAGTTCTCATAAGTTCTTATCTGTTATACTTTTGAAACGTTATATATATATATACTCTGTAACTTCCTCAACTAAAATTAGCTACATCTGATGATAGTCTATTTTGATGACTGAAGATTACAAGAGTTAACTTTTAAAATCGTATGTCTAGGGTCTAGTAGAATCACTATGATTACTAGAATCCTGGTTCAGGCTCGCGGACTGGACCCCAATCTGTCATAAGTCGGGGTGCCCCACCGGCTAGATTAAAATCTTATTCACTGGCGAGCAACCCCAGATAGTCAGAAACTGACTAGGGACAAAATCTATATGGCTGAACTACAGATTAAGCCCTGAATATCCAACGTACAGCTCTAAGTGGCTCGTTACAAAATTGAAATGAACTGAGCTGAATATTCGCCAAGGTATAGGAAAGAGAAGGTTAGCTTAAGATAGATGTTTTAAGTCTAAATATATTAGTATAGACGACTATCTCAGTACAGGTTTTCTCCCTGACTGCTCCTTTCCTTGGTGTGTAAGTGAACCCCCACCAATGTACACAACAATACGTATGCACAATTGGAACAAATATAATGACAGAACTATGAGTTACAATACTACAACCTTTATTTGCTAATCATAGACATCTGATGGTTTTTAATATGAGGATGATGAAATCATATAACATATTGTGATGAGAAACATTACGTAACTTTACTTGTTACTTCATCTATCTGGAACTGTGGTCCAGATCCCCACTCTCCAGTAGACAACAAAAGAAAAAGAACAGCTTGCCGGTATTCTGAGATCCTGTCAGTCCTGACACTCCTAGTCAGTAGTCTCTAGTCTTGAGATCTATAACATAGGGCTCCTTGTGAGAGCTTGAAAGAAAGTCAAGAATGTGTTATATCAGTTCTACATCAGCGCAATCCTAATTAAAACATATAACACAAACATATACAATGACCAGTCTGGCCAAGTTTATCTTTCAGCTCGACTGCGTTCACCCTCCTCCTTCTCCCTACTGTCTTTAGTCTGGGACGGGCTTTTCAATGGTCTCACACGCCTGTAATGATTACATTTCTGCCGCCCCATGTCCATGTCGCTAATACAGAAATTCTGTGTCGTACAGCCGCTCCGTCCAATGTTAGTTTAGCAGCTCACAGGGTCGGTAAGGGTATTATAACAATGCCTGATCATCCGGGCTTACAAGCCGTGACCAATAGCTGTGCCAGGTTTCCATGCATTACCGTGGACGCACGCCCACAATACACTGAGAAAGTTTAGCACCATATACCAATTGTGGGTAAGGTCTGTACCATTACACCTCTGCTTCCAACACAATCATTGGCCAATGTGCCAATGCGCAGACAATAGCATAACACTTCATATTGGTAGGTTTGCATATGACAAATCAATATATCAAACATCCAATACACATAAACATATTGATTAAACTAGACATATTATGATACTTTAACATCATAGCATAATGCACTAGTTAGTTTATGAAATTACATATACATACATCCAACATATCCGTAAACATTATATTACTTCAAGATGGACATCTAATGATACTCAACATAATAGCATCAGGCATTATTAATGAGAACTAATATTGTATAGCTACAAAATGAGATATACAACAAGTCTAATTGAAGTGACCACACAGACCAGCTATATTTGCTGAGCTGCCCGGTTTAATCACCTGCTGTTGTAAGAATTAAATAAATAGTCAGTTGACTATATTCTGTACAACAAATGCACACACCAAAAAGGCAACTAGGATAGTGTACAAAGAAATGACAAGCATCTACCAAGACACCTAAAAGTCTACCCAGACAAGATCTGTCTCACATAAGGCTCTATTTCTCAGAAGAATAACACTTTAAAGCAATATGATATTGAACGCAGAACTTAGAAAGAACACTCAAGTAATCTATGACAATGATAGTTCTTGCAATAACCTAGATCAGATATAGACTGGAATTCAGTACATACACCTAAAATACTTAGTTACTAAGAAATCTACATTTACTCTCTCTTCTCACCTGTTCTGAAGTCAAACTTAATCTGACATAAAACAGGCTAGGGACCCTTATTTAAGCTAAGTCAAGCAGACCATATTATCTCCTTGGCATTCCCGTCATAAATTCTTCTTATCTCCTCCTGACAGTAATTGCCCTTATCATTGCAACTGGCCATCACACCTTGCTCCTCTCTGTCTGGCCCCAAGTCCTCAGTGGTAATTGTCTTATCAGACCTGGTTCACACCTCCCTGAGTCTGCCAGTCAGAGTGGGCGGGGCTTAGTTTACAGCCCTGGGGCTATTATCTCTCCCTCTGTCAATGTTGTTCACACCTGGGGCTATTATCTCTCCCTCTGTCAATGTTGTTCACACCTGGCGATTTCCTACCTGTGCTTATCAGGTGTCATGCCTGGTCAGTTTTAATTACACAGTCCATGGCCCCTTCATTGTTGATTCAGCATGTCTGGGTCAGCAGTTTCCCAAGGTGTATACTAATTATCTAGTTGCCATTTTACTTGCCATCTGCAAGCTTACGTCATGGCTAGAGGCTTTTTGTGAATAATCTTACCTCACGACTAGATAATTTTGGAGTAGTGTGATTAATTCATTCTTTCTCAATTTGGCCTCTCAAATTTGGAGACCGAGAAAAATATTCTGGGATGTTAAGGCGGCCAATTCGTGACAGAGCTTTCCCCTTAAAAAAAAAGTTTCTGCCAGAAATCTTTTGTCAAAGCACGCCGTACATCCCAGAATAATGCCTAAGCACTCTCCGTTCTGTATCTGCCTAAAGGTTTCCAATATTCTTTGTGGCAGTGGGTTGTCCTGCATCTGCATAAAGACGTTCCATTTCCATAACCCAAAGATACACGGGATAGATCCTTGTACCTGGTTTTAGGCCGGGATTCCATGCAATAGCTTGGTAAAATCCGGTAATTGTCAGAAGGTTGTAATTTTACCCCTCTGGGAAAGATCACAATCAACGGGATTCTTCTACGCCTCTGGGCAGCAATTGTTTTACACCATTCACTCACGTGATTTACTCCTTTCAGCCGAGGATGTACCCGTAGTGAGGTCTTGCATAAGCTGGCCACAGCAAAGCTTGTCTCCGCGATTTTCCTCCGTCCGTTATAGATTCTCAACTGATCCATCAATAACTTCCTTTTGAAAGGAATAATGTTACACATCATGGTCCCATGATATAAATTCAACTGGCGCTTTCCTCCTTCAAAGTCGGGCGTAACAATCTTCCCTCCTCGGTGTTGCGGTTTCTTCCCCTGATAATCAGTTAATGGGCTGAGTTTCTCTGCATTAGAGTTTCGTGTGAAAACCGTGCTAGAAATTGGAAATTTAGTGTGCCAAGTTGTCCTGCCTTGAGAAATAACATAGTTACTCCAGGGCGATAAAGTGGTGTTACTTTTGAATAAAGTATCCACAAATAGCTGATCTACTCCTATCAAATCGACCTGACTGAAGGGTAGATTGAGTCCTAAGCGTGTTGATTCCAAACCACTCTTGACTTCTGTTACTTCAGGTTCCTGTTGCTGGAATTCCCTGATAACTTCAGCTAATGAGATGATAGGCGTTTCTTCCTCCATCTTGTGCAAAGAATTTTCTTCTTTAGCAACTACAGACAATGTTGTCTGCACAATATCAGAGTCCATATTCTGGCTCCTAACAATTCCCGGTGTTTCCTGAGTCTCCGAACTGGTATGCTCCGAGATAACAACTGGAAATGTTTCCTGGTTTGGATGTTCCTCTCTGGTCCTGCTTTCATGGGCTAAGTCCAGTTGAGGTAAATCCTGTGATGGGCTGGTGTCTAAACAATCCATCCCACTACGTAAATCATTTGAACTGATGTCTAGTGTCTTTTCCTGAGCTGCAGCCTCAAAGATCACAAGGGGTTCCGGATCGTCCTTCATCCCACTGTCAGTCAAATTTAATCCCACTTCTTCCTCGTCTGGGCTGAAGGGAATAATAAAGTCGGTTACCTTTCGATCTCCGACCTCCTTAAAAGATGTCCTCAGGTCATCTTCCTCTTGAGTTTCACCTCTCGTTGAAGTAAAATGAGATTCCTGGGAGTCTTGTACTGGCGGACCAGTTAAATTATCGGAACTGATAATTGGTGATTCTTCCCGCATTGCAGTAATGAAATTCACCTGGGATTCAGTTACTTCCATCCTCCCTATTTCAGTCAGATGTAATTCCACTTCGTGATTCTGTGAACAGAAGGGAATGTGAGAATCGGCTAGGTCTCCGCCTGCGACCTCATTAAAGGTTGTCTTCAGTTCCTCTTTCTCTCGAGATTCATTTCTCGTAGCAGTCAAGTGGTTTTCCTGAAGGTCCTCTACTGTCAAACGACTATTGCCGTGGTGCAAACAGTTATCACGTTTGTGACTGCTTGAAATGCCCCTGGCACGTTTTTTCTTCCCTCTTTTCCGTTTAGGACTGGGTCGAATGAGAACTTGTAGTTCCCGGTCCACTAACTCTGATTCCGCGGGGGTTGGCAAAGATGTCTCTTCCTTCCTGGTTGGGTGAGCATCCATATCTCCTACCTTATGTTCCGCTAGAAAGGTTAGCTTCTCTGCATTGACTACTTCCATATGCTTTTTATTAATCTCTGCTTCTTCAGTTTTGCTACGCTCTTTTGCTTCAAATAACTCATCAATTGTTTTATTCATCTGTTCCTCCGCCATGTCCCACTCTTTCATCTCGTCTCTGATGTATGTTTCTAATTGTTCTCCTGTTAAGCCCTCTATTATGCCTAACCTTCTCGTGGATTCTAAGTAATCTGTGCGCGCCTTCAGATAATCTAGATCCTGGGAAGGTGAGTCCATATTTGCTAATGCTAAATTCAGGTAAACATACAAATACCTGGGTACGATCTTCAACTGCTCCAACATCATAAGGGAAGAAATACAAACTAGAATCAACTCTGGAAATAAGATATACTATGCACTACAACATCTACTAAAATCAAAGGCGCTATCTCGTAACACCAAAATCACAATATACAAAACACTGATCAGACCAGTTGTGCTGTATGGCTCTGAAACCTGGAGTACAACGAAAGGAGACGAAGCCTTGTTACAAACCTTTGAGAACAAAATTTTAAGACGCATCTTTGGACCCATTAGGGATACACAAAGTGGAGAGTGGAAAAGAAGAAGTAACAAAGACATTTATGATCTGTTTAAGTCCCCGCTAATCACTGGTATCATGAAGGCTAATAGACTACAATGGCTGGGGCATATAGAAAGAATGGAAGATAACAGGGAAACAAAACTCGCTTACACTCAGGAAATAAATGACCGTAGACCCCGAGGTAGACCAAGAAGGCGGTGGAGAGATAATACATGTACAGACCTACAAACACTTGGAATCAACGACTGGCAAGAGAAGGTCCACCAGAGAGACGAATGGAGACGGATTGTATTTGCAGCAAAGAACCTCAATGGCTCGGAACGCTGAAGAAGAAGAAGAAGAAGAAATTCAGGTAAGCTCCTATGTATCTATCAACTCAGAGCTAAGCTAGAAAGACAAGAGTGAACCAATGACAGCAGAACCTAAACCAATGTGTAGAGTTTAGCCTCAGCAATGAAATACAACTGAAAGTAATATTCCAGTAGTTTCTGGCGACCGCAGTGAAGTAAGTGTGAGAGATATACTACACAGTAATCAATACTAATATTTACCTAAATAAATATTAAAATGCACTGCATACATGTCATAATGAAAATGGCATAAGTAGCATAAAATGGCAAATCAATCAAGCAGTTAAATCATCAAACACATCAATGTAAATATGATTAAAGTGATCAGTTATCATTAAATGATGAATGATACACTAAATGATAAGAATTAAAATACTTATCAATAAATGATAGATGAGGTAGTTCTCATAAGTTCTTATCTGTTATACTTTTGAAACGTTATATATATATATACTCTGTAACTTCCTCAACTAAAATTAGCTACATCTGATGATAGTCTATTTTGATGACTGAAGATTACAAGAGTTAACTTTTAAAATCGTATGTCTAGGGTCTAGTAGAATCACTATGATTACTAGAATCCTGGTTCAGGCTCGCGGACTGGACCCCAATCTGTCATAAGTCGGGGTGCCCCACCGGCTAGATTAAAATCTTATTCACTGGCGAGCAACCCCAGATAGTCAGAAACTGACTAGGGACAAAATCTATATGGCTGAACTACAGATTAAGCCCTGAATATCCAACGTACAGCTCTAAGTGGCTCGTTACAAAATTGAAATGAACTGAGCTGAATATTCGCCAAGGTATAGGAAAGAGAAGGTTAGCTTAAGATAGATGTTTTAAGTCTAAATATATTAGTATAGACGACTATCTCAGTACAGGTTTTCTCCCTGACTGCTCCTTTCCTTGGTGTGTAAGTGAACCCCCACCAATGTACACAACAATACGTATGCACAATTGGAACAAATATAATGACAGAACTATGAGTTACAATACTACAACCTTTATTTGCTAATCATAGACATCTGATGGTTTTTAATATGAGGATGATGAAATCATATAACATATTGTGATGAGAAACATTACGTAACTTTACTTGTTACTTCATCTATCTGGAACTGTGGTCCAGATCCCCACTCTCCAGTAGACAACAAAAGAAAAAGAACAGCTTGCCGGTATTCTGAGATCCTGTCAGTCCTGACACTCCTAGTCAGTAGTCTCTAGTCTTGAGATCTATAACATAGGGCTCCTTGTGAGAGCTTGAAAGAAAGTCAAGAATGTGTTATATCAGTTCTACATCAGCGCAATCCTAATTAAAACATATAACACAAACATATACAATGACCAGTCTGGCCAAGTTTATCTTTCAGCTCGACTGCGTTCACCCTCCTCCTTCTCCCTACTGTCTTTAGTCTGGGACGGGCTTTTCAATTGTCTCACACGCCTGTAATGATTACATTTCTGCCGCCCCATGTCCATGTCGCTAATACAGAAATTCTGTGTCGTACAGCCGCTCCGTCCAATGTTAGTTTAGCAGCTCACAGGGTCGGTAAGGGTATTATAACAATGCCTGATCATCCGGGCTTACAAGCCGTGACCAATAGCTGTGCCAGGTTTCCATGCATTACCGTGGACGCACGCCCACAATACACTGAGAAAGTTTAGCACCATATACCAATTGTGGGTAAGGTCTGTACCATTACACCTCTGCTTCCAACACAATCATTGGCCAATGTGCCAATGCGCAGACAATAGCATAACACTTCATATTGGTAGGTTTGCATATGACAAATCAATATATCAAACATCCAATACACATAAACATATTGATTAAACTAGACATATTATGATACTTTAACATCATAGCATAATGCACTAGTTAGTTTATGAAATTACACATACATACATCCAACATATCCGTAAACATTATATTACTTCAAGATGGACATCTAATTATACTCAACATAATAGCATCAGGCATTATTAATGAGTACTAATATTGTATAGCTACAAAATGAGATATACAACAAGTCTAATTGAAGTGACCACACAGACCAGCTATATTTGCTGAGCTGCCCGGTTTAATCACCTGCTGTTGTAAGAATTAAATAAATAGTCAGTTGACTATATTCTGTACAACAAATGCACACACCAAAAAGGCAACTAGGATAGTGTACAAAGAAATGACAAGCATCTACCAAGACACCTAAAAGTCTACCCAGACAAGATCTGTCTCACATAAGGCTCTATTTCTCAGAAGAATAACACTTTAAAGCAATATGATATTGAACGCAGAACTTAGAAAGAACACTCAAGTAATCTATGACAATGATAGTTCTTGCAATAACCTAGATCAGATATAGACTGGAATTCAGTACATACACCTAAAATACTTAGTTACTAAGAAATCTACATTTACTCTCTCTTCTCACCTGTTCTGAAGTCAAACTTAATCTGACATAAAACAGGCTAGGGACCCTTATTTAAGCTAAGTCAAGCAGACCATATTATCTCCTTGGCATTCCCGTCATAAATTCTTCTTATCTCCTCCTGACAGTAATTGCCCTTATCATTGCAACTGGCCATCACACCTTGCTCCTCTCTGTCTGGCCCCAAGTCCTCAGTGGTAATTGTCTTATCAGACCTGGTTCACACCTCCCTGAGTCTGCCAGTCAGAGTGGGCGGGGCTTAGTTTACAGCCCTGGGGCTATTATCTCTCCCTCTGTCAATGTTGTTCACACCTGGGGCTATTATCTCTCCCTCTGTCAATGTTGTTCACACCTGGCGATTTCCTACCTGTGCTTATCAGGTGTCATGCCTGGTCAGTTTTAATTACACAGTCCATGGCCCCTTCATTGTTGATTCAGCATGTCTGGGTCAGCAGTTTCCCAAGGTGTATACTAATTATCTAGTTGCCATTTTACTTGCCATCTGCAAGCTTACGTCATGGCTAGAGGCTTTTTGTGAATAATCTTACCTCACGACTAGATAATTTTGGAGTAGTGTGATTAATTCATTCTTTCTCAATTTGGCCTCTCAAATTTGGAGACCGAGAAAAATATTCTGGGATGTTAAGGCGGCCAATTCGTGACAGAGCTTTCCCCTTAAAAAAAAAGTTTCTGCCAGAAATCTTTTGTCAAAGCACGCCGTACATCCCAGAATAATGCCTAAGCACTCTCCGTTCTGTATCTGCCTAAAGGTTTCCAATATTCTTTGTGGCAGTGGGTTGTCCTGCATCTGCATAAAGACGTTCCATTTCCATAACCCAAAGATACACGGGATAGATCCTTGTACCTGGTTTTAGGCCGGGATTCCATGCAATAGCTTGGTAAAATCCGGTAATTGTCAGAAGGTTGTAATTTTACCCCTCTGGGAAAGATCACAATCAACGGGATTCTTCTACGCCTCTGGGCAGCAATTGTTTTACACCATTCACTCACGTGATTTACTCCTTTCAGCCGAGGATGTACCCGTAGTGAGGTCTTGCATAAGCTGGCCACAGCAAAGCTTGTCTCCGCGATTTTCCTCCGTCCGTTATAGATTCTCAACTGATCCATCAATAACTTCCTTTTGAAAGGAATAATGTTACACATCATGGTCCCATGATATAAATTCAACTGGCGCTTTCCTCCTTCAAAGTCGGGCGTAACAATCTTCCCTCCTCGGTGTTGCGGTTTCTTCCCCTGATAATCAGTTAATGGGCTGAGTTTCTCTGCATTAGAGTTTCGTGTGAAAACCGTGCTAGAAATTGGAAATTTAGTGTGCCAAGTTGTCCTGCCTTGAGAAATAACATAGTTACTCCAGGGCGATAAAGTGGTGTTACTTTTGAATAAAGTATCCACAAATAGCTGATCTACTCCTATCAAATCGACCTGATTGAAGGGTAGATTGAGTCCTAAGCGTGTTGATTCCAAACCACTCTTGACTTCTGTTACTTCAGGTTCCTGTTGCTGGAATTCCCTGATAACTTCAGCTAATGAGATGATAGGCGTTTCTTCCTCCATCTTGTGCAAAGAATTTTCTTCTTTAGCAACTACAGACAATGTTGTCTGCACAATATCAGAGTCCATATTCTGGCTCCTAACAATTCCCGGTGTTTCCTGAGTCTCCGAACTGGTATGCTCCGAGATAACAACTGGAAATGTTTCCTGGTTTGGATGTTCCTCTCTGGTCCTGCTTTCATGGGCTAAGTCCAGTTGAGGTAAATCCTGTGATGGGCTGGTGTCTAAACAATCCATCCCACTACGTAAATCATTTGAACTGATGTCTAGTGTCTTTTCCTGAGCTGCAGCCTCAAAGATCACAAGGGGTTCCGGATCGTCCTTCATCCCACTGTCAGTCAAATTTAATCCCACTTCTTCCTCGTCTGGGCTGAAGGGAATAATAAAGTCGGTTACCTTTCGATCTCCGACCTCCTTAAAAGATGTCCTCAGGTCATCTTCCTCTTGAGTTTCACCTCTCGTTGAAGTAAAATGAGATTCCTGGGAGTCTTGTACTGGCGGACCAGTTAAATTATCGGAACTGATAATTGGTGATTCTTCCCGCATTGCAGTAATGAAATTCACCTGGGATTCAGTTACTTCCATCCTCCCTATTTCAGTCAGATGTAATTCCACTTCGTGATTCTGTGAACAGAAGGGAATGTGAGAATCGGCTAGGTCTCCGCCTGCGACCTCATTAAAGGTTGTCTTCAGTTCCTCTTTCTCTCGAGATTCATTTCTCGTAGCAGTCAAGTGGTTTTCCTGAAGGTCCTCTACTGTCAAACGACTATTGCCGTGGTGCAAACAGTTATCACGTTTGTGACTGCT
The DNA here is from genome assembly GCA_963921405.1 of Cepaea hortensis. NCBI lineage: Eukaryota > Metazoa > Mollusca > Gastropoda > Stylommatophora > Helicidae > Cepaea > Cepaea hortensis. Next base: position 218,752,707 of record OY992877.1, read on the forward strand.
TGAAATGCCCCTGGCACGTTTTTTCTTCCCTCTTTTCCGTTTAGGACTGGGTCGAATGAGAACTTGTAGTTCCCGGTCCACTAACTCTGATTCCGCGGGGGTTGGCAAAGATGTCTCTTCCTTCCTGGTTGGGTGAGCATCCATATCTCCTACCTTATGTTCCGCTAGAAAGGTTAGCTTCTCTGCATTGACTACTTCCATATGCTTTTTATTAATCTCTGCTTCTTCAGTTTTGCTACGCTCTTTTGCTTCAAATAACTCATCAATTGTTTTATTCATCTGTTCCTCCGCCATGTCCCACTCTTTCATCTCGTCTCTGATGTATGTTTCTAATTGTTCTCCTGTTAAGCCCTCTATTATGCCTAACCTTCTCGTGGATTCTAAGTAATCTGTGCGCGCCTTCAGATAATCTAGATCCTGGGAAGGTGAGTCCATATTTGCTAATGCTAAATTCAGGTAAACATACAAATACCTGGGTACGATCTTCAACTGCTCCAACATCATAAGGGAAGAAATACAAACTAGAATCAACTCTGGAAATAAGATATACTATGCACTACAACATCTACTAAAATCAAAGGCGCTATCTCGTAACACCAAAATCACAATATACAAAACACTGATCAGACCAGTTGTGCTGTATGGCTCTGAAACCTGGAGTACAACGAAAGGAGACGAAGCCTTGTTACAAACCTTTGAGAACAAAATTTTAAGACGCATCTTTGGACCCATTAGGGATACACAAAGTGGAGAGTGGAAAAGAAGAAGTAACAAAGACATTTATGATCTGTTTAAGTCCCCGCTAATCACTGGTATCATGAAGGCTAATAGACTACAATGGCTGGGGCATATAGAAAGAATGGAAGATAACAGGGAAACAAAACTCGCTTACACTCAGGAAATAAATGACCGTAGACCCCGAGGTAGACCAAGAAGGCGGTGGAGAGATAATACATGTACAGACCTACAAACACTTGGAATCAACGACTGGCAAGAGAAGGTCCACCAGAGAGACGAATGGAGACGGATTGTATTTGCAGCAAAGAACCTCAATGGCTCGGAACGCTGAAGAAGAAGAAGAAGAAGAAATTCAGGTAAGCTCCTATGTATCTATCAACTCAGAGCTAAGCTAGAAAGACAAGAGTGAACCAATGACAGCAGAACCTAAACCAATGTGTAGAGTTTAGCCTCAGCAATGAAATACAACTGAAAGTAATATTCCAGTAGTTTCTGGCGACCGCAGTGAAGTAAGTGTGAGAGATATACTACACAGTAATCAATACTAATATTTACCTAAATAAATATTAAAATGCACTGCATACATGTCATAATGAAAATGGCATAAGTAGCATAAAATGGCAAATCAATCAAGCAGTTAAATCATCAAACACATCAATGTAAATATGATTAAAGTGATCAGTTATCATTAAATGATGAATGATACACTAAATGATAAGAATTAAAATACTTATCAATAAATGATAGATGAGGTAGTTCTCATAAGTTCTTATCTGTTATACTTTTGAAACGTTATATATATATATACTCTGTAACTTCCTCAACTAAAATTAGCTACATCTGATGATAGTCTATTTTGATGACTGAAGATTACAAGAGTTAACTTTTAAAATCGTATGTCTAGGGTCTAGTAGAATCACTATGATTACTAGAATCCTGGTTCAGGCTCGCGGACTGGACCCCAATCTGTCATAAGTCGGGGTGCCCCACCGGCTAGATTAAAATCTTATTCACTGGCGAGCAACCCCAGATAGTCAGAAACTGACTAGGGACAAAATCTATATGGCTGAACTACAGATTAAGCCCTGAATATCCAACGTACAGCTCTAAGTGGCTCGTTACAAAATTGAAATGAACTGAGCTGAATATTCGCCAAGGTATAGGAAAGAGAAGGTTAGCTTAAGATAGATGTTTTAAGTCTAAATATATTAGTATAGACGACTATCTCAGTACAGGTTTTCTCCCTGACTGCTCCTTTCCTTGGTGTGTAAGTGAACCCCCACCAATGTACACAACAATACGTATGCACAATTGGAACAAATATAATGACAGAACTATGAGTTACAATACTACAACCTTTATTTGCTAATCATAGACATCTGATGGTTTTTAATATGAGGATGATGAAATCATATAACATATTGTGATGAGAAACATTACGTAACTTTACTTGTTACTTCATCTATCTGGAACTGTGGTCCAGATCCCCACTCTCCAGTAGACAACAAAAGAAAAAGAACAGCTTGCCGGTATTCTGAGATCCTGTCAGTCCTGACACTCCTAGTCAGTAGTCTCTAGTCTTGAGATCTATAACATAGGGCTCCTTGTGAGAGCTTGAAAGAAAGTCAAGAATGTGTTATATCAGTTCTACATCAGCGCAATCCTAATTAAAACATATAACACAAACATATACAATGACCAGTCTGCCCAAGTTTATCTTTCAGCTCGACTGCGTTCACCCTCCTCCTTCTCCCTACTGTCTTTAGTCTGGGACGGGCTTTTCAATTGTCTCACACGCCTGTAATGATTACATTTCTGCCGCCCCATGTCCATGTCGCTAATACAGAAATTCTGTGTCGTACAGCCGCTCCGTCCAATGTTAGTTTAGCAGCTCACAGGGTCGGTAAGGGTATTATAACAATGCCTGATCATCCGGGCTTACAAGCCGTGACCAATAGCTGTGCCAGGTTTCCATGCATTACCGTGGACGCACGCCCACAATACACTGAGAAAGTTTAGCACCATATACCAATTGTGTGTAATGTCTGTACCATTACACCTCTGCTTCCAACACAATCATTGGCCAATGTGCCAATGCGCAGACAATAGCATAACACTTCATATTGGTAAGTTTGCATATGACAAATCAATATATCAAACATCCAATACACATAAACATATTGATTAAACTAGACATATTATGATACTTTAACATCATAGCATAATGCACTAGTTAGTTTATGAAATTACACATACATACATCCAACATATCCGTAAACATTATATTACTTCAAGATGGACATCTAATTATACTCAACATAATAGCATCAGGCATTATTAATGAGTACTAATATTGTATAGCTACAAAATGAGATATACAACAAGTCTAATTGAAGTGACCACACAGACCAGCTATATTTGCTGAGCTGCCCGGTTTAATCACCTGCTGTTGTAAGAATTAAATAAATAGTCAGTTGACTATATTCTGTACAACAAATGCACACACCAAAAAGGCAACTAGGATAGTGTACAAAGAAATGACAAGCATCTACCAAGACACCTAAAAGTCTACCCAGACAAGATCTGTCTCACATAAGGCTCTATTTCTCAGAAGAATAACACTTTAAAGCAATATGATATTGAACGCAGAACTTAGAAAGAACACTCAAGTAATCTATGACAATGATAGTTCTTGCAATAACCTAGATCAGATATAGACTGGAATTCAGTACATACACCTAAAATACTTAGTTACTAAGAAATCTACATTTACTCTCTCTTCTCACCTGTTCTGAAGTCAAACTTAATCTGACATAAAACAGGCTAGGGACCCTTATTTAAGCTAAGTCAAGCAGACCATATTATCTCCTTGGCATTCCCGTCATAAATTCTTCTTATCTCCTCCTGACAGTAATTGCCCTTATCATTGCAACTGGCCATCACACCTTGCTCCTCTCTGTCTGGCCCCAAGTCCTCAGTGGTAATTGTCTTATCAGACCTGGTTCACACCTCCCTGAGTCTGCCAGTCAGAGTGGGCGGGGCTTAGTTTACAGCCCTGGGGCTATTATCTCTCCCTCTGTCAATGTTGTTCACACCTGGGGCTATTATCTCTCCCTCTGTCAATGTTGTTCACACCTGGCGATTTCCTACCTGTGCTTATCAGGTGTCATGCCTGGTCAGTTTTAATTACACAGTCCATGGCCCCTTCATTGTTGATTCAGCATGTCTGGGTCAGCAGTTTCCCAAGGTGTATACTAATTATCTAGTTGCCATTTTACTTGCCATCTGCAAGCTTACGTCATGGCTAGAGGCTTTTTGTGAATAATCTTACCTCACGACTAGATAATTTTGGAGTAGTGTGATTAATTCATTCTTTCTCAATTTGGCATCTCAAATTTGGAGACCGAGAAAAATATTCTGGGATGTTAAGGCGGCCAATTCGTGACAGAGCTTTCCCCTTAAAAAAAAAGTTTCTGCCAGAAATCTTTTGTCAAAGCACGCCGTACATCCCAGAATAATGCCTAAGCACTCTCCGTTCTGTATCTGCCTAAAGGTTTCCAATATTCTTTGTGGCAGTGGGTTGTCCTGCATCTGCATAAAGACGTTCCATTTCCATAACCCAAAGATACACGGGATAGATCCTTGTACCTGGTTTTAGGCCGGGATTCCATGCAATAGCTTGGTAAAATCCGGTAATTGTCAGAAGGTTGTAATTTTACCCCTCTGGGAAAGATCACAATCAACGGGATTCTTCTACGCCTCTGGGCAGCAATTGTTTTACACCATTCACTCACGTGATTTACTCCTTTCAGCCGAGGATGTACCCGTAGTGAGGTCTTGCATAAGCTGGCCACAGCAAAGCTTGTCTCCGCGATTTTCCTCCGTCCGTTATAGATTCTCAACTGATCCATCAATAACTTCCTTTTGAAAGGAATAATGTTACACATCATGGTCCCATGATATAAATTCAACTGGCGCTTTCCTCCTTCAAAGTCGGGCGTAACAATCTTCCCTCCTCGGTGTTGCGGTTTCTTCCCCTGATAATCAGTTAATGGGCTGAGTTTCTCTGCATTAGAGTTTCGTGTGAAAACCGTGCTAGAAATTGGAAATTTAGTGTGCCAAGTTGTCCTGCCTTGAGAAATAACATAGTTACTCCAGGGCGATAAAGTGGTGTTACTTTTGAATAAAGTATCCACAAATAGCTGATCTACTCCTATCAAATCGACCTGACTGAAGGGTAGATTGAGTCCTAAGCGTGTTGATTCCAAACCACTCTTGACTTCTGTTACTTCAGGTTCCTGTTGCTGGAATTCCCTGATAACTTCAGCTAATGAGATGATAGGCGTTTCTTCCTCCATCTTGTGCAAAGAATTTTCTTCTTTAGCAACTACAGACAATGTTGTCTGCACAATATCAGAGTCCATATTCTGGCTCCTAACAATTCCCGGTGTTTCCTGAGTCTCCGAACTGGTATGCTCCGAGATAACAACTGGAAATGTTTCCTGGTTTGGATGTTCCTCTCTGGTCCTGCTTTCATGGGCTAAGTCCAGTTGAGGTAAATCCTGTGATGGGCTGGTGTCTAAACAATCCATCCCACTACGTAAATCATTTGAACTGATGTCTAGTGTCTTTTCCTGAGCTGCAGCCTCAAAGATCACAAGGGGTTCCGGATCGTCCTTCATCCCACTGTCAGTCAAATTTAATCCCACTTCTTCCTCGTCTGGGCTGAAGGGAATAATAAAGTCGGTTACCTTTCGATCTCCGACCTCCTTAAAAGATGTCCTCAGGTCATCTTCCTCTTGAGTTTCACCTCTCGTTGAAGTAAAATGAGATTCCTGGGAGTCTTGTACTGGCGGACCAGTTAAATTATCGGAACTGATAATTGGTGATTCTTCCCGCATTGCAGTAATGAAATTCACCTGGGATTCAGTTACTTCCATCCTCCCTATTTCAGTCAGATGTAATTCCACTTCGTGATTCTGTGAACAGAAGGGAATGTGAGAATCGGCTAGGTCTCCGCCTGCGACCTCATTAAAGGTTGTCTTCAGTTCCTCTTTCTCTCGAGATTCATTTCTCGTAGCAGTCAAGTGGTTTTCCTGAAGGTCCTCTACTGTCAAACGACTATTGCCGTGGTGCAAACAGTTATCACGTTTGTGACTGCTTGAAATGCCCCTGGCACGTTTTTTCTTCCCTCTTTTCCGTTTAGGACTGGGTCGAATGAGAACTTGTAGTTCCCGGTCCACTAACTCTGATTCCGCGGGGGTTGGCAAAGATGTCTCTTCCTTCCTGGTTGGGTGAGCATCCATATCTCCTACCTTATGTTCCGCTAGAAAGGTTAGCTTCTCTGCATTGACTACTTCCATATGCTTTTTATTAATCTCTGCTTCTTCAGTTTTGCTACGCTCTTTTGCTTCAAATAACTCATCAATTGTTTTATTCATCTGTTCCTCCGCCATGTCCCACTCTTTCATCTCGTCTCTGATGTATGTTTCTAATTGTTCTCCTGTTAAGCCCTCTATTATGCCTAACCTTCTCGTGGATTCTAAGTAATCTGTGCGCGCCTTCAGATAATCTAGATCCTGGGAAGGTGAGTCCATATTTGCTAATGCTAAATTCAGGTAAACATACAAATACCTGGGTACGATCTTCAACTGCTCCAACATCATAAGGGAAGAAATACAAACTAGAATCAACTCTGGAAATAAGATATACTATGCACTACAACATCTACTAAAATCAAAGGCGCTATCTCGTAACACCAAAATCACAATATACAAAACACTGATCAGACCAGTTGTGCTGTATGGCTCTGAAACCTGGAGTACAACGAAAGGAGACGAAGCCTTGTTACAAACCTTTGAGAACAAAATTTTAAGACGCATCTTTGGACCCATTAGGGATACACAAAGTGGAGAGTGGAAAAGAAGAAGTAACAAAGACATTTATGATCTGTTTAAGTCCCCGCTAATCACTGGTATCATGAAGGCTAATAGACTACAATGGCTGGGGCATATAGAAAGAATGGAAGATAACAGGGAAACAAAACTCGCTTACACTCAGGAAATAAATGACCGTAGACCCCGAGGTAGACCAAGAAGGCGGTGGAGAGATAATACATGTACAGACCTACAAACACTTGGAATCAACGACTGGCAAGAGAAGGTCCACCAGAGAGACGAATGGAGACGGATTGTATTTGCAGCAAAGAACCTCAATGGCTCGGAACGCTGAAGAAGAAGAAGAAGAAGAAATTCAGGTAAGCTCCTATGTATCTATCAACTCAGAGCTAAGCTAGAAAGACAAGAGTGAACCAATGACAGCAGAACCTAAACCAATGTGTAGAGTTTAGCCTCAGCAATGAAATACAACTGAAAGTAATATTCCAGTAGTTTCTGGCGACCGCAGTGAAGTAAGTGTGAGAGATATACTACACAGTAATCAATACTAATATTTACCTAAATAAATATTAAAATGCACTGCATACATGTCATAATGAAAATGGCATAAGTAGCATAAAATGGCAAATCAATCAAGCAGTTAAATCATCAAACACATCAATGTAAATATGATTAAAGTGATCAGTTATCATTAAATGATGAATGATACACTAAATGATAAGAATTAAAATACTTATCAATAAATGATAGATGAGGTAGTTCTCATAAGTTCTTATCTGTTATACTTTTGAAACGTTATATATATATATACTCTGTAACTTCCTCAACTAAAATTAGCTACATCTGATGATAGTCTATTTTGATGACTGAAGATTACAAGAGTTAACTTTTAAAATCGTATGTCTAGGGTCTAGTAGAATCACTATGATTACTAGAATCCTGGTTCAGGCTCGCGGACTGGACCCCAATCTGTCATAAGTCGGGGTGCCCCACCGGCTAGATTAAAATCTTATTCACTGGCGAGCAACCCCAGATAGTCAGAAACTGACTAGGGACAAAATCTATATGGCTGAACTACAGATTAAGCCCTGAATATCCAACGTACAGCTCTAAGTGGCTCGTTACAAAATTGAAATGAACTGAGCTGAATATTCGCCAAGGTATAGGAAAGAGAAGGTTAGCTTAAGATAGATGTTTTAAGTCTAAATATATTAGTATAGACGACTATCTCAGTACAGGTTTTCTCCCTGACTGCTCCTTTCCTTGGTGTGTAAGTGAACCCCCACCAATGTACACAACAATACGTATGCACAATTGGAACAAATATAATGACAGAACTATGAGTTACAATACTACAACCTTTATTTGCTAATCATAGACATCTGATGGTTTTTAATATGAGGATGATGAAATCATATAACATATTGTGATGAGAAACATTACGTAACTTTACTTGTTACTTCATCTATCTGGAACTGTGGTCCAGATCCCCACTCTCCAGTAGACAACAAAAGAAAAAGAACAGCTTGCCGGTATTCTGAGATCCTGTCAGTCCTGACACTCCTAGTCAGTAGTCTCTAGTCTTGAGATCTATAACATAGGGCTCCTTGTGAGAGCTTGAAAGAAAGTCAAGAATGTGTTATATCAGTTCTACATCAGCGCAATCCTAATTAAAACATATAACACAAACATATACAATGACCAGTCTGGCCAAGTTTATCTTTCAGCTCGACTGCGTTCACCCTCCTCCTTCTCCCTACTGTCTTTAGTCTGGGACGGGCTTTTCAATTGTCTCACACGCCTGTAATGATTACATTTCTGCCGCCCCATGTCCATGTCGCTAATACAGAAATTCTGTGTCGTACAGCCGCTCCGTCCAATGTTAGTTTAGCAGCTCACAGGGTCGGTAAGGGTATTATAACAATGCCTGATCATCCGGGCTTACAAGCCGTGACCAATAGCTGTGCCAGGTTTCCATGCATTACCGTGGACGCACGCCCACAATACACTGAGAAAGTTTAGCACCATATACCAATTGTGTGTAATGTCTGTACCATTACACCTCTGCTTCCAACACAATCATTGGCCAATGTGCCAATGCGCAGACAATAGCATAACACTTCATATTGGTAAGTTTGCATATGACAAATCAATATATCAAACATCCAATACACATAAACATATTGATTAAACTAGACATATTATGATACTTTAACATCATAGCATAATGCACTAGTTAGTTTATGAAATTACACATACATACATCCAACATATCCGTAAACATTATATTACTTCAAGATGGACATCTAATTATACTCAACATAATAGCATCAGGCATTATTAATGAGTACTAATATTGTATAGCTACAAAATGAGATATACAACAAGTCTAATTGAAGTGACCACACAGACCAGCTATATTTGCTGAGCTGCCCGGTTTAATCACCTGCTGTTGTAAGAATTAAATAAATAGTCAGTTGACTATATTCTGTACAACAAATGCACACACCAAAAAGGCAACTAGGATAGTGTACAAAGAAATGACAAGCATCTACCAAGACACCTAAAAGTCTACCCAGACAAGATCTGTCTCACATAAGGCTCTATTTCTCAGAAGAATAACACTTTAAAGCAATATGATATTGAACGCAGAACTTAGAAAGAACACTCAAGTAATCTATGACAATGATAGTTCTTGCAATAACCTAGATCAGATATAGACTGGAATTCAGTACATACACCTAAAATACTTAGTTACTAAGAAATCTACATTTACTCTCTCTTCTCACCTGTTCTGAAGTCAAACTTAATCTGACATAAAACAGGCTAGGGACCCTTATTTAAGCTAAGTCAAGCAGACCATATTATCTCCTTGGCATTCCCGTCATAAATTCTTCTTATCTCCTCCTGACAGTAATTGCCCTTATCATTGCAACTGGCCATCACACCTTGCTCCTCTCTGTCTGGCCCCAAGTCCTCAGTGGTAATTGTCTTATCAGACCTGGTTCACACCTCCCTGAGTCTGCCAGTCAGAGTGGGCGGGGCTTAGTTTACAGCCCTGGGGCTATTATCTCTCCCTCTGTCAATGTTGTTCACACCTGGGGCTATTATCTCTCCCTCTGTCAATGTTGTTCACACCTGGCGATTTCCTACCTGTGCTTATCAGGTGTCATGCCTGGTCAGTTTTAATTACACAGTCCATGGCCCCTTCATTGTTGATTCAGCATGTCTGGGTCAGCAGTTTCCCAAGGTGTATACTAATTATCTAGTTGCCATTTTACTTGCCATCTGCAAGCTTACGTCATGGCTAGAGGCTTTTTGTGAATAATCTTACCTCACGACTAGATAATTTTGGAGTAGTGTGATTAATTCATTCTTTCTCAATTTGGCATCTCAAATTTGGAGACCGAGAAAAATATTCTGGGATGTTAAGGCGGCCAATTCGTGACAGAGCTTTCCCCTTAAAAAAAAAGTTTCTGCCAGAAATCTTTTGTCAAAGCACGCCGTACATCCCAGAATAATGCCTAAGCACTCTCCGTTCTGTATCTGCCTAAAGGTTTCCAATATTCTTTGTGGCAGTGGGTTGTCCTGCATCTGCATAAAGACGTTCCATTTCCATAACCCAAAGATACACGGGATAGATCCTTGTACCTGGTTTTAGGCCGGGATTCCATGCAATAGCTTGGTAAAATCCGGTAATTGTCAGAAGGTTGTAATTTTACCCCTCTGGGAAAGATCACAATCAACGGGATTCTTCTACGCCTCTGGGCAGCAATTGTTTTACACCATTCACTCACGTGATTTACTCCTTTCAGCCGAGGATGTACCCGTAGTGAGGTCTTGCATAAGCTGGCCACAGCAAAGCTTGTCTCCGCGATTTTCCTCCGTCCGTTATAGATTCTCAACTGATCCATCAATAACTTCCTTTTGAAAGGAATAATGTTACACATCATGGTCCCATGATATAAATTCAACTGGCGCTTTCCTCCTTCAAAGTCGGGCGTAACAATCTTCCCTCCTCGGTGTTGCGGTTTCTTCCCCTGATAATCAGTTAATGGGCTGAGTTTCTCTGCATTAGAGTTTCGTGTGAAAACCGTGCTAGAAATTGGAAATTTAGTGTGCCAAGTTGTCCTGCCTTGAGAAATAACATAGTTACTCCAGGGCGATAAAGTGGTGTTACTTTTGAATAAAGTATCCACAAATAGCTGATCTACTCCTATCAAATCGACCTGACTGAAGGGTAGATTGAGTCCTAAGCGTGTTGATTCCAAACCACTCTTGACTTCTGTTACTTCAGGTTCCTGTTGCTGGAATTCCCTGATAACTTCAGCTAATGAGATGATAGGCGTTTCTTCCTCCATCTTGTGCAAAGAATTTTCTTCTTTAGCAACTACAGACAATGTTGTCTGCACAATATCAGAGTCCATATTCTGGCTCCTAACAATTCCCGGTGTTTCCTGAGTCTCCGAACTGGTATGCTCCGAGATAACAACTGGAAATGTTTCCTGGTTTGGATGTTCCTCTCTGGTCCTGCTTTCATGGGCTAAGTCCAGTTGAGGTAAATCCTGTGATGGGCTGGTGTCTAAACAATCCATCCCACTACGTAAATCATTTGAACTGATGTCTAGTGTCTTTTCCTGAGCTGCAGCCTCAAAGATCACAAGGGGTTCCGGATCGTCCTTCATCCCACTGTCAGTCAAATTTAATCCCACTTCTTCCTCGTCTGGGCTGAAGGGAATAATAAAGTCGGTTACCTTTCGATCTCCGACCTCCTTAAAAGATGTCCTCAGGTCATCTTCCTCTTGAGTTTCACCTCTCGTTGAAGTAAAATGAGATTCCTGGGAGTCTTGTACTGGCGGACCAGTTAAATTATCGGAACTGATAATTGGTGATTCTTCCCGCATTGCAGTAATGAAATTCACCTGGGATTCAGTTACTTCCATCCTCCCTATTTCAGTCAGATGTAATTCCACTTCGTGATTCTGTGAACAGAAGGGAATGTGAGAATCGGCTAGGTCTCCGCCTGCGACCTCATTAAAGGTTGTCTTCAGTTCCTCTTTCTCTCGAGATTCATTTCTCGTAGCAGTCAAGTGGTTTTCCTGAAGGTCCTCTACTGTCAAACGACTATTGCCGTGGTGCAAACAGTTATCACGTTTGTGACTGCTTGAAATGCCCCTGGCACGTTTTTTCTTCCCTCTTTTCCGTTTAGGACTGGGTCGAATGAGAACTTGTAGTTCCCGGTCCACTAACTCTGATTCCGCGGGGGTTGGCAAAGATGTCTCTTCCTTCCTGGTTGGGTGAGCATCCATATCTCCTACCTTATGTTCCGCTAGAAAGGTTAGCTTCTCTGCATTGACTACTTCCATATGCTTTTTATTAATCTCTGCTTCTTCAGTTTTGCTACGCTCTTTTGCTTCAAATAACTCATCAATTGTTTTATTCATCTGTTCCTCCGCCATGTCCCACTCTTTCATCTCGTCTCTGATGTATGTTTCTAATTGTTCTCCTGTTAAGCCCTCTATTATGCCTAACCTTCTCGTGGATTCTAAGTAATCTGTGCGCGCCTTCAGATAATCTAGATCCTGGGAAGGTGAGTCCATATTTGCTAATGCTAAATTCAGGTAAACATACAAATACCTGGGTACGATCTTCAACTGCTCCAACATCATAAGGGAAGAAATACAAACTAGAATCAACTCTGGAAATAAGATATACTATGCACTACAACATCTACTAAAATCAAAGGCGCTATCTCGTAACACCAAAATCACAATATACAAAACACTGATCAGACCAGTTGTGCTGTATGGCTCTGAAACCTGGAGTACAACGAAAGGAGACGAAGCCTTGTTACAAACCTTTGAGAACAAAATTTTAAGACGCATCTTTGGACCCATTAGGGATACACAAAGTGGAGAGTGGAAAAGAAGAAGTAACAAAGACATTTATGATCTGTTTAAGTCCCCGCTAATCACTGGTATCATGAAGGCTAATAGACTACAATGGCTGGGGCATATAGAAAGAATGGAAGATAACAGGGAAACAAAACTCGCTTACACTCAGGAAATAAATGACCGTAGACCCCGAGGTAGACCAAGAAGGCGGTGGAGAGATAATACATGTACAGACCTACAAACACTTGGAATCAACGACTGGCAAGAGAAGGTCCACCAGAGAGACGAATGGAGACGGATTGTATTTGCAGCAAAGAACCTCAATGGCTCGGAACGCTGAAGAAGAAGAAGAAGAAGAAATTCAGGTAAGCTCCTATGTATCTATCAACTCAGAGCTAAGCTAGAAAGACAAGAGTGAACCAATGACAGCAGAACCTAAACCAATGTGTAGAGTTTAGCCTCAGCAATGAAATACAACTGAAAGTAATATTCCAGTAGTTTCTGGCGACCGCAGTGAAGTAAGTGTGAGAGATATACTACACAGTAATCAATACTAATATTTACCTAAATAAATATTAAAATGCACTGCATACATGTCATAATGAAAATGGCATAAGTAGCATAAAATGGCAAATCAATCAAGCAGTTAAATCATCAAACACATCAATGTAAATATGATTAAAGTGATCAGTTATCATTAAATGATGAATGATACACTAAATGATAAGAATTAAAATACTTATCAATAAATGATAGATGAGGTAGTTCTCATAAGTTCTTATCTGTTATACTTTTGAAACGTTATATATATATATACTCTGTAACTTCCTCAACTAAAATTAGCTACATCTGATGATAGTCTATTTTGATGACTGAAGATTACAAGAGTTAACTTTTAAAATCGTATGTCTAGGGTCTAGTAGAATCACTATGATTACTAGAATCCTGGTTCAGGCTCGCGGACTGGACCCCAATCTGTCATAAGTCGGGGTGCCCCACCGGCTAGATTAAAATCTTATTCACTGGCGAGCAACCCCAGATAGTCAGAAACTGACTAGGGACAAAATCTATATGGCTGAACTACAGATTAAGCCCTGAATATCCAACGTACAGCTCTAAGTGGCTCGTTACAAAATTGAAATGAACTGAGCTGAATATTCGCCAAGGTATAGGAAAGAGAAGGTTAGCTTAAGATAGATGTTTTAAGTCTAAATATATTAGTATAGACGACTATCTCAGTACAGGTTTTCTCCCTGACTGCTCCTTTCCTTGGTGTGTAAGTGAACCCCCACCAATGTACACAACAATACGTATGCACAATTGGAACAAATATAATGACAGAACTATGAGTTACAATACTACAACCTTTATTTGCTAATCATAGACATCTGATGGTTTTTAATATGAGGATGATGAAATCATATAACATATTGTGATGAGAAACATTACGTAACTTTACTTGTTACTTCATCTATCTGGAACTGTGGTCCAGATCCCCACTCTCCAGTAGACAACAAAAGAAAAAGAACAGCTTGCCGGTATTCTAAGATCCTGTCAGTCCTGACACTCCTAGTCAGTAGTCTCTAGTCTTGAGATCTATAACATAGGGCTCCTTGTGAGAGCTTGAAAGAAAGTCAAGAATGTGTTATATCAGTTCTACATCAGCGCAATCCTAATTAAAACATATAACACAAACATATACAATGACCAGTCTGGCCAAGTTTATCTTTCAGCTCGACTGCGTTCACCCTCCTCCTTCTCCCTACTGTCTTTAGTCTGGGACGGGCTTTTCAATTGTCTCACACGCCTGTAATGATTACATTTCTGCCGCCCCATGTCCATGTCGCTAATACAGAAATTCTGTGTCGTACAGCCGCTCCGTCCAATGTTAGTTTAGCAGCTCACAGGGTCGGTAAGGGTATTATAACAATGCCTGATCATCCGGGCTTACAAGCCGTGACCAATAGCTGTGCCAGGTTTCCATGCATTACCGTGGACGCACGCCCACAATACACTGAGAAAGTTTAGCACCATATACCAATTGTGGGTAAGGTCTGTACCATTACACCTCTGCTTCCAACACAATCATTGGCCAATGTGCCAATGCGCAGACAATAGCATAACACTTCATATTGGTAGGTTTGCATATGACAAATCAATATATCAAACATCCAATACACATAAACATATTGATTAAACTAGACATATTATGATACTTTAACATCATAGCATAATGCACTAGTTAGTTTATGAAATTACATATACATACATCCAACATATCCGTAAACATTATATTACTTCAAGATGGACATCTAATGATACTCAACATAATAGCATCAGGCATTATTAATGAGAACTAATATTGTATAGCTACAAAATGAGATATACAACAAGTCTAATTGAAGTGACCACACAGACCAGCTATATTTGCTGAGCTGCCCGGTTTAATCACCTGCTGTTGTAAGAATTAAATAAATAGTCAGTTGACTATATTCTGTACAACAAATGCACACACCAAAAAGGCAACTAGGATAGTGTACAAAGAAATGACAAGCATCTACCAAGACACCTAAAAGTCTACCCAGACAAGATCTGTCTCACATAAGGCTCTATTTCTCAGAAGAATAACACTTTAAAGCAATATGATATTGAACGCAGAACTTAGAAAGAACACTCAAGTAATCTATGACAATGATAGTTCTTGCAATAACCTAGATCAGATATAGACTGGAATTCAGTACACACACCTAAAATACTTAGTTACTAAGAAATCTACATTTACTCTCTCTTCTCACCTGTTCTGAAGTCAAACTTAATCTGACATAAAACAGGCTAGGGACCCTTATTTAAGCTAAGTCAAGCAGACCATATTATCTCCTTGGCATTCCCGTCATAAATTCTTCTTA
The DNA here is from genome assembly GCA_963921405.1 of Cepaea hortensis. Classification (NCBI taxonomy): domain Eukaryota; kingdom Metazoa; phylum Mollusca; class Gastropoda; order Stylommatophora; family Helicidae; genus Cepaea; species Cepaea hortensis. The sequence continues at coordinate 218,768,142 of OY992877.1, forward strand.
TCTCCTCCTGACAGTAATTGCCCTTATCATTGCAACTGGCCATCACACCTTGCTCCTCTCTGTCTGGCCCCAAGTCCTCAGTGGTAATTGTCTTATCAGACCTGGTTCACACCTCCCTGAGTCTGCCAGTCAGAGTGGGCGGGGCTTAGTTTACAGCCCTGGGGCTATTATCTCTCCCTCTGTCAATGTTGTTCACACCTGGGGCTATTATCTCTCCCTCTGTCAATGTTGTTCACACCTGGCGATTTCCTACCTGTGCTTATCAGGTGTCATGCCTGGTCAGTTTTAATTACACAGTCCATGGCCCCTTCATTGTTGATTCAGCATGTCTGGGTCAGCAGTTTCCCAAGGTGTATACTAATTATCTAGTTGCCATTTTACTTGCCATCTGCAAGCTTACGTCATGGCTAGAGGCTTTTTGTGAATAATCTTACCTCACGACTAGATAATTTTGGAGTAGTGTGATTAATTCATTCTTTCTCAATTTGGCCTCTCAAATTTGGAGACCGAGAAAAATATTCTGGGATGTTAAGGCGGCCAATTCGTGACAGAGCTTTCCCCTTAAAAAAAAAGTTTCTGCCAGAAATCTTTTGTCAAAGCACGCCGTACATCCCAGAATAATGCCTAAGCACTCTCCGTTCTGTATCTGCCTAAAGGTTTCCAATATTCTTTGTGGCAGTGGGTTGTCCTGCATCTGCATAAAGACGTTCCATTTCCATAACCCAAAGATACACGGGATAGATCCTTGTACCTGGTTTTAGGCCGGGATTCCATGCAATAGCTTGGTAAAATCCGGTAATTGTCAGAAGGTTGTAATTTTACCCCTCTGGGAAAGATCACAATCAACGGGATTCTTCTACGCCTCTGGGCAGCAATTGTTTTACACCATTCACTCACGTGATTTACTCCTTTCAGCCGAGGATGTACCCGTAGTGAGGTCTTGCATAAGCTGGCCACAGCAAAGCTTGTCTCCGCGATTTTCCTCCGTCCGTTATAGATTCTCAACTGATCCATCAATAACTTCCTTTTGAAAGGAATAATGTTACACATCATGGTCCCATGATATAAATTCAACTGGCGCTTTCCTCCTTCAAAGTCGGGCGTAACAATCTTCCCTCCTCGGTGTTGCGGTTTCTTCCCCTGATAATCAGTTAATGGGCTGAGTTTCTCTGCATTAGAGTTTCGTGTGAAAACCGTGCTAGAAATTGGAAATTTAGTGTGCCAAGTTGTCCTGCCTTGAGAAATAACATAGTTACTCCAGGGCGATAAAGTGGTGTTACTTTTGAATAAAGTATCCACAAATAGCTGATCTACTCCTATCAAATCGACCTGACTGAAGGGTAGATTGAGTCCTAAGCGTGTTGATTCCAAACCACTCTTGACTTCTGTTACTTCAGGTTCCTGTTGCTGGAATTCCCTGATAACTTCAGCTAATGAGATGATAGGCGTTTCTTCCTCCATCTTGTGCAAAGAATTTTCTTCTTTAGCAACTACAGACAATGTTGTCTGCACAATATCAGAGTCCATATTCTGGCTCCTAACAATTCCCGGTGTTTCCTGAGTCTCCGAACTGGTATGCTCCGAGATAACAACTGGAAATGTTTCCTGGTTTGGATGTTCCTCTCTGGTCCTGCTTTCATGGGCTAAGTCCAGTTGAGGTAAATCCTGTGATGGGCTGGTGTCTAAACAATCCATCCCACTACGTAAATCATTTGAACTGATGTCTAGTGTCTTTTCCTGAGCTGCAGCCTCAAAGATCACAAGGGGTTCCGGATCGTCCTTCATCCCACTGTCAGTCAAATTTAATCCCACTTCTTCCTCGTCTGGGCTGAAGGGAATAATAAAGTCGGTTACCTTTCGATCTCCGACCTCCTTAAAAGATGTCCTCAGGTCATCTTCCTCTTGAGTTTCACCTCTCGTTGAAGTAAAATGAGATTCCTGGGAGTCTTGTACTGGCGGACCAGTTAAATTATCGGAACTGATAATTGGTGATTCTTCCCGCATTGCAGTAATGAAATTCACCTGGGATTCAGTTACTTCCATCCTCCCTATTTCAGTCAGATGTAATTCCACTTCGTGATTCTGTGAACAGAAGGGAATGTGAGAATCGGCTAGGTCTCCGCCTGCGACCTCATTAAAGGTTGTCTTCAGTTCCTCTTTCTCTCGAGATTCATTTCTCGTAGCAGTCAAGTGGTTTTCCTGAAGGTCCTCTACTGTCAAACGACTATTGCCGTGGTGCAAACAGTTATCACGTTTGTGACTGCTTGAAATGCCCCTGGCACGTTTTTTCTTCCCTCTTTTCCGTTTAGGACTGGGTCGAATGAGAACTTGTAGTTCCCGGTCCACTAACTCTGATTCCGCGGGGGTTGGCAAAGATGTCTCTTCCTTCCTGGTTGGGTGAGCATCCATATCTCCTACCTTATGTTCCGCTAGAAAGGTTAGCTTCTCTGCATTGACTACTTCCATATGCTTTTTATTAATCTCTGCTTCTTCAGTTTTGCTACGCTCTTTTGCTTCAAATAACTCATCAATTGTTTTATTCATCTGTTCCTCCGCCATGTCCCACTCTTTCATCTCGTCTCTGATGTATGTTTCTAATTGTTCTCCTGTTAAGCCCTCTATTATGCCTAACCTTCTCGTGGATTCTAAGTAATCTGTGCGCGCCTTCAGATAATCTAGATCCTGGGAAGGTGAGTCCATATTTGCTAATGCTAAATTCAGGTAAGCTCCTATGTATCTATCAACTCAGAGCTAAGCTAGAAAGACAAGAGTGAACCAATGACAGCAGAACCTAAACCAATGTGTAGAGTTTAGCCTCAGCAATGAAAGACAACTGAAAGTAATATTCCAGTAGTTTCTGGCGACCGCAGTGAAGTAAGTGTGAGAGATATACTACACAGTAATCAATACTAATATTTACCTAAATAAATATTAAAATGCACTGCATACATGTCATAATGAAAATGGCATAAGTAGCATAAAATGGCAAATCAATCAAGCAGTTAAATCATCAAACACATCAATGTAAATATGATTAAAGTGATCAGTTATCATTAAATGATGAATGATACACTAAATGATAAGAATTAAAATACTTATCAATAAATGATAGATGAGGTAGTTCTCATAAGTTCTTATCTGTTATACTTTTGAAACGTTATATATATATATACTCTGTAACTTCCTCAACTAAAATTAGCTACATCTGATGATAGTCTATTTTGATGACTGAAGATTACAAGAGTTAACTTTTAAAATCGTATGTCTAGGGTCTAGTAGAATCACTATGATTACTAGAATCCTGGTTCAGGCTCGCGGACTGGACCCCAATCTGTCATAAGTCGGGGTGCCCCACCGGCTAGATTAAAATCTTATTCACTGGCGAGCAACCCCAGATAGTCAGAAACTGACTAGGGACAAAATCTATATGGCTGAACTACAGATTAAGCCCTGAATATCCAACGTACAGCTCTAAGTGGCTCGTTACAAAATTGAAATGAACTGAGCTGAATATTCGCCAAGGTATAGGAAAGAGAAGGTTAGCTTAAGATAGATGTTTTAAGTCTAAATATATTAGTATAGACGACTATCTCAGTACAGGTTTTCTCCCTGACTGCTCCTTTCCTTGGTGTGTAAGTGAACCCCCACCAATGTACACAACAATACGTATGCACAATTGGAACAAATATAATGACAGAACTATGAGTTACAATACTACAACCTTTATTTGCTAATCATAGACATCTGATGGTTTTTAATATGAGGATGATGAAATCATATAACATATTGTGATGAGAAACATTACGTAACTTTACTTGTTACTTCATCTATCTGGAACTGTGGTCCAGATCCCCACTCTCCAGTAGACAACAAAAGAAAAAGAACAGCTTGCCGGTATTCTGAGATCCTGTCAGTCCTGACACTCCTAGTCAGTAGTCTCTAGTCTTGAGATCTATAACATAGGGCTCCTTGTGAGAGCTTGAAAGAAAGTCAAGAATGTGTTATATCAGTTCTACATCAGCGCAATCCTAATTAAAACATATAACACAAACATATACAATGACCAGTCTGGCCAAGTTTATCTTTCAGCTCGACTGCGTTCACCCTCCTCCTTCTCCCTACTGTCTTTAGTCTGGGACGGGCTTTTCAATGGTCTCACACGCCTGTAATGATTACATTTCTGCCGCCCCATGTCCATGTCGCTAATACAGAAATTCTGTGTCGTACAGCCGCTCCGTCCAATGTTAGTTTAGCAGCTCACAGGGTCGGTAAGGGTATTATAACAATGCCTGATCATCCGGGCTTACAAGCCGTGACCAATAGCTGTGCCAGGTTTCCATGCATTACCGTGGACGCACGCCCACAATACACTGAGAAAGTTTAGCACCATATACCAATTGTGGGTAAGGTCTGTACCATTACACCTCTGCTTCCAACACAATCATTGGCCAATGTGCCAATGCGCAGACAATAGCATAACACTTCATATTGGTAGGTTTGCATATGACAAATCAATATATCAAACATCCAATACACATAAACATATTGATTAAACTAGACATATTATGATACTTTAACATCATAGCATAATGCACTAGTTAGTTTATGAAATTACATATACATACATCCAACATATCCGTAAACATTATATTACTTCAAGATGGACATCTAATGATACTCAACATAATAGCATCAGGCATTATTAATGAGAACTAATATTGTATAGCTACAAAATGAGATATACAACAAGTCTAATTGAAGTGACCACACAGACCAGCTATATTTGCTGAGCTGCCCGGTTTAATCACCTGCTGTTGTAAGAATTAAATAAATAGTCAGTTGACTATATTCTGTACAACAAATGCACACACCAAAAAGGCAACTAGGATAGTGTACAAAGAAATGACAAGCATCTACCAAGACACCTAAAAGTCTACCCAGACAAGATCTGTCTCACATAAGGCTCTATTTCTCAGAAGAATAACACTTTAAAGCAATATGATATTGAACGCAGAACTTAGAAAGAACACTCAAGTAATCTATGACAATGATAGTTCTTGCAATAACCTAGATCAGATATAGACTGGAATTCAGTACATACACCTAAAATACTTAGTTACTAAGAAATCTACATTTACTCTCTCTTCTCACCTGTTCTGAAGTCAAACTTAATCTGACATAAAACAGGCTAGGGACCCTTATTTAAGCTAAGTCAAGCAGACCATATTATCTCCTTGGCATTCCCGTCATAAATTCTTCTTATCTCCTCCTGACAGTAATTGCCCTTATCATTGCAACTGGCCATCACACCTTGCTCCTCTCTGTCTGGCCCCAAGTCCTCAGTGGTAATTGTCTTATCAGACCTGGTTCACACCTCCCTGAGTCTGCCAGTCAGAGTGGGCGGGGCTTAGTTTACAGCCCTGGGGCTATTATCTCTCCCTCTGTCAATGTTGTTCACACCTGGGGCTATTATCTCTCCCTCTGTCAATGTTGTTCACACCTGGCGATTTCCTACCTGTGCTTATCAGGTGTCATGCCTGGTCAGTTTTAATTACACAGTCCATGGCCCCTTCATTGTTGATTCAGCATGTCTGGGTCAGCAGTTTCCCAAGGTGTATACTAATTATCTAGTTGCCATTTTACTTGCCATCTGCAAGCTTACGTCATGGCTAGAGGCTTTTTGTGAATAATCTTACCTCACGACTAGATAATTTTGGAGTAGTGTGATTAATTCATTCTTTCTCAATTTGGCCTCTCAAATTTGGAGACCGAGAAAAATATTCTGGGATGTTAAGGCGGCCAATTCGTGACAGAGCTTTCCCCTTAAAAAAAAAGTTTCTGCCAGAAATCTTTTGTCAAAGCACGCCGTACATCCCAGAATAATGCCTAAGCACTCTCCGTTCTGTATCTGCCTAAAGGTTTCCAATATTCTTTGTGGCAGTGGGTTGTCCTGCATCTGCATAAAGACGTTCCATTTCCATAACCCAAAGATACACGGGATAGATCCTTGTACCTGGTTTTAGGCCGGGATTCCATGCAATAGCTTGGTAAAATCCGGTAATTGTCAGAAGGTTGTAATTTTACCCCTCTGGGAAAGATCACAATCAACGGGATTCTTCTACGCCTCTGGGCAGCAATTGTTTTACACCATTCACTCACGTGATTTACTCCTTTCAGCCGAGGATGTACCCGTAGTGAGGTCTTGCATAAGCTGGCCACAGCAAAGCTTGTCTCCGCGATTTTCCTCCGTCCGTTATAGATTCTCAACTGATCCATCAATAACTTCCTTTTGAAAGGAATAATGTTACACATCATGGTCCCATGATATAAATTCAACTGGCGCTTTCCTCCTTCAAAGTCGGGCGTAACAATCTTCCCTCCTCGGTGTTGCGGTTTCTTCCCCTGATAATCAGTTAATGGGCTGAGTTTCTCTGCATTAGAGTTTCGTGTGAAAACCGTGCTAGAAATTGGAAATTTAGTGTGCCAAGTTGTCCTGCCTTGAGAAATAACATAGTTACTCCAGGGCGATAAAGTGGTGTTACTTTTGAATAAAGTATCCACAAATAGCTGATCTACTCCTATCAAATCGACCTGACTGAAGGGTAGATTGAGTCCTAAGCGTGTTGATTCCAAACCACTCTTGACTTCTGTTACTTCAGGTTCCTGTTGCTGGAATTCCCTGATAACTTCAGCTAATGAGATGATAGGCGTTTCTTCCTCCATCTTGTGCAAAGAATTTTCTTCTTTAGCAACTACAGACAATGTTGTCTGCACAATATCAGAGTCCATATTCTGGCTCCTAACAATTCCCGGTGTTTCCTGAGTCTCCGAACTGGTATGCTCCGAGATAACAACTGGAAATGTTTCCTGGTTTGGATGTTCCTCTCTGGTCCTGCTTTCATGGGCTAAGTCCAGTTGAGGTAAATCCTGTGATGGGCTGGTGTCTAAACAATCCATCCCACTACGTAAATCATTTGAACTGATGTCTAGTGTCTTTTCCTGAGCTGCAGCCTCAAAGATCACAAGGGGTTCCGGATCGTCCTTCATCCCACTGTCAGTCAAATTTAATCCCACTTCTTCCTCGTCTGGGCTGAAGGGAATAATAAAGTCGGTTACCTTTCGATCTCCGACCTCCTTAAAAGATGTCCTCAGGTCATCTTCCTCTTGAGTTTCACCTCTCGTTGAAGTAAAATGAGATTCCTGGGAGTCTTGTACTGGCGGACCAGTTAAATTATCGGAACTGATAATTGGTGATTCTTCCCGCATTGCAGTAATGAAATTCACCTGGGATTCAGTTACTTCCATCCTCCCTATTTCAGTCAGATGTAATTCCACTTCGTGATTCTGTGAACAGAAGGGAATGTGAGAATCGGCTAGGTCTCCGCCTGCGACCTCATTAAAGGTTGTCTTCAGTTCCTCTTTCTCTCGAGATTCATTTCTCGTAGCAGTCAAGTGGTTTTCCTGAAGGTCCTCTACTGTCAAACGACTATTGCCGTGGTGCAAACAGTTATCACGTTTGTGACTGCTTGAAATGCCCCTGGCACGTTTTTTCTTCCCTCTTTTCCGTTTAGGACTGGGTCGAATGAGAACTTGTAGTTCCCGGTCCACTAACTCTGATTCCGCGGGGGTTGGCAAAGATGTCTCTTCCTTCCTGGTTGGGTGAGCATCCATATCTCCTACCTTATGTTCCGCTAGAAAGGTTAGCTTCTCTGCATTGACTACTTCCATATGCTTTTTATTAATCTCTGCTTCTTCAGTTTTGCTACGCTCTTTTGCTTCAAATAACTCATCAATTGTTTTATTCATCTGTTCCTCCGCCATGTCCCACTCTTTCATCTCGTCTCTGATGTATGTTTCTAATTGTTCTCCTGTTAAGCCCTCTATTATGCCTAACCTTCTCGTGGATTCTAAGTAATCTGTGCGCGCCTTCAGATAATCTAGATCCTGGGAAGGTGAGTCCATATTTGCTAATGCTAAATTCAGGTAAACATACAAATACCTGGGTACGATCTTCAACTGCTCCAACATCATAAGGGAAGAAATACAAACTAGAATCAACTCTGGAAATAAGATATACTATGCACTACAACATCTACTAAAATCAAAGGCGCTATCTCGTAACACCAAAATCACAATATACAAAACACTGATCAGACCAGTTGTGCTGTATGGCTCTGAAACCTGGAGTACAACGAAAGGAGACGAAGCCTTGTTACAAACCTTTGAGAACAAAATTTTAAGACGCATCTTTGGACCCATTAGGGATACACAAAGTGGAGAGTGGAAAAGAAGAAGTAACAAAGACATTTATGATCTGTTTAAGTCCCCGCTAATCACTGGTATCATGAAGGCTAATAGACTACAATGGCTGGGGCATATAGAAAGAATGGAAGATAACAGGGAAACAAAACTCGCTTACACTCAGGAAATAAATGACCGTAGACCCCGAGGTAGACCAAGAAGGCGGTGGAGAGATAATACATGTACAGACCTACAAACACTTGGAATCAACGACTGGCAAGAGAAGGTCCACCAGAGAGACGAATGGAGACGGATTGTATTTGCAGCAAAGAACCTCAATGGCTCGGAACGCTGAAGAAGAAGAAGAAGAAGAAATTCAGGTAAGCTCCTATGTATCTATCAACTCAGAGCTAAGCTAGAAAGACAAGAGTGAACCAATGACAGCAGAACCTAAACCAATGTGTAGAGTTTAGCCTCAGCAATGAAATACAACTGAAAGTAATATTCCAGTAGTTTCTGGCGACCGCAGTGAAGTAAGTGTGAGAGATATACTACACAGTAATCAATACTAATATTTACCTAAATAAATATTAAAATGCACTGCATACATGTCATAATGAAAATGGCATAAGTAGCATAAAATGGCAAATCAATCAAGCAGTTAAATCATCAAACACATCAATGTAAATATGATTAAAGTGATCAGTTATCATTAAATGATGAATGATACACTAAATGATAAGAATTAAAATACTTATCAATAAATGATAGATGAGGTAGTTCTCATAAGTTCTTATCTGTTATACTTTTGAAACGTTATATATATATATACTCTGTAACTTCCTCAACTAAAATTAGCTACATCTGATGATAGTCTATTTTGATGACTGAAGATTACAAGAGTTAACTTTTAAAATCGTATGTCTAGGGTCTAGTAGAATCACTATGATTACTAGAATCCTGGTTCAGGCTCGCGGACTGGACCCCAATCTGTCATAAGTCGGGGTGCCCCACCGGCTAGATTAAAATCTTATTCACTGGCGAGCAACCCCAGATAGTCAGAAACTGACTAGGGACAAAATCTATATGGCTGAACTACAGATTAAGCCCTGAATATCCAACGTACAGCTCTAAGTGGCTCGTTACAAAATTGAAATGAACTGAGCTGAATATTCGCCAAGGTATAGGAAAGAGAAGGTTAGCTTAAGATAGATGTTTTAAGTCTAAATATATTAGTATAGACGACTATCTCAGTACAGGTTTTCTCCCTGACTGCTCCTTTCCTTGGTGTGTAAGTGAACCCCCACCAATGTACACAACAATACGTATGCACAATTGGAACAAATATAATGACAGAACTATGAGTTACAATACTACAACCTTTATTTGCTAATCATAGACATCTGATGGTTTTTAATATGAGGATGATGAAATCATATAACATATTGTGATGAGAAACATTACGTAACTTTACTTGTTACTTCATCTATCTGGAACTGTGGTCCAGATCCCCACTCTCCAGTAGACAACAAAAGAAAAAGAACAGCTTGCCGGTATTCTGAGATCCTGTCAGTCCTGACACTCCTAGTCAGTAGTCTCTAGTCTTGAGATCTATAACATAGGGCTCCTTGTGAGAGCTTGAAAGAAAGTCAAGAATGTGTTATATCAGTTCTACATCAGCGCAATCCTAATTAAAACATATAACACAAACATATACAATGACCAGTCTGCCCAAGTTTATCTTTCAGCTCGACTGCGTTCACCCTCCTCCTTCTCCCTACTGTCTTTAGTCTGGGACGGGCTTTTCAATTGTCTCACACGCCTGTAATGATTACATTTCTGCCGCCCCATGTCCATGTCGCTAATACAGAAATTCTGTGTCGTACAGCCGCTCCGTCCAATGTTAGTTTAGCAGCTCACAGGGTCGGTAAGGGTATTATAACAATGCCTGATCATCCGGGCTTACAAGCCGTGACCAATAGCTGTGCCAGGTTTCCATGCATTACCGTGGACGCACGCCCACAATACACTGAGAAAGTTTAGCACCATATACCAATTGTGGGTAAGGTCTGTACCATTACACCTCTGCTTCCAACACAATCATTGGCCAATGTGCCAATGCGCAGACAATAGCATAACACTTCATATTGGTAGGTTTGCATATGACAAATCAATATATCAAACATCCAATACACATAAACATATTGATTAAACTAGACATATTATGATACTTTAACATCATAGCATAATGCACTAGTTAGTTTATGAAATTACACATACATACATCCAACATATCCGTAAACATTATATTACTTCAAGATGGACATCTAATTATACTCAACATAATAGCATCAGGCATTATTAATGAGTACTAATATTGTATAGCTACAAAATGAGATATACAACAAGTCTAATTGAAGTGACCACACAGACCAGCTATATTTGCTGAGCTGCCCGGTTTAATCACCTGCTGTTGTAAGAATTAAATAAATAGTCAGTTGACTATATTCTGTACAACAAATGCACACACCAAAAAGGCAACTAGGATAGTGTACAAAGAAATGACAAGCATCTACCAAGACACCTAAAAGTCTACCCAGACAAGATCTGTCTCACATAAGGCTCTATTTCTCAGAAGAATAACACTTTAAAGCAATATGATATTGAACGCAGAACTTAGAAAGAACACTCAAGTAATCTATGACAATGATAGTTCTTGCAATAACCTAGATCAGATATAGACTGGAATTCAGTACATACACCTAAAATACTTAGTTACTAAGAAATCTACATTTACTCTCTCTTCTCACCTGTTCTGAAGTCAAACTTAATCTGACATAAAACAGGCTAGGGACCCTTATTTAAGCTAAGTCAAGCAGACCATATTATCTCCTTGGCATTCCCGTCATAAATTCTTCTTATCTCCTCCTGACAGTAATTGCCCTTATCATTGCAACTGGCCATCACACCTTGCTCCTCTCTGTCTGGCCCCAAGTCCTCAGTGGTAATTGTCTTATCAGACCTGGTTCACACCTCCCTGAGTCTGCCAGTCAGAGTGGGCGGGGCTTAGTTTACAGCCCTGGGGCTATTATCTCTCCCTCTGTCAATGTTGTTCACACCTGGGGCTATTATCTCTCCCTCTGTCAATGTTGTTCACACCTGGCGATTTCCTACCTGTGCTTATCAGGTGTCATGCCTGGTCAGTTTTAATTACACAGTCCATGGCCCCTTCATTGTTGATTCAGCATGTCTGGGTCAGCAGTTTCCCAAGGTGTATACTAATTATCTAGTTGCCATTTTACTTGCCATCTGCAAGCTTACGTCATGGCTAGAGGCTTTTTGTGAATAATCTTACCTCACGACTAGATAATTTTGGAGTAGTGTGATTAATTCATTCTTTCTCAATTTGGCATCTCAAATTTGGAGACCGAGAAAAATATTCTGGGATGTTAAGGCGGCCAATTCGTGACAGAGCTTTCCCCTTAAAAAAAAAGTTTCTGCCAGAAATCTTTTGTCAAAGCACGCCGTACATCCCAGAATAATGCCTAAGCACTCTCCGTTCTGTATCTGCCTAAAGGTTTCCAATATTCTTTGTGGCAGTGGGTTGTCCTGCATCTGCATAAAGACGTTCCATTTCCATAACCCAAAGATACACGGGATAGATCCTTGTACCTGGTTTTAGGCCGGGATTCCATGCAATAGCTTGGTAAAATCCGGTAATTGTCAGAAGGTTGTAATTTTACCCCTCTGGGAAAGATCACAATCAACGGGATTCTTCTACGCCTCTGGGCAGCAATTGTTTTACACCATTCACTCACGTGATTTACTCCTTTCAGCCGAGGATGTACCCGTAGTGAGGTCTTGCATAAGCTGGCCACAGCAAAGCTTGTCTCCGCGATTTTCCTCCGTCCGTTATAGATTCTCAACTGATCCATCAATAACTTCCTTTTGAAAGGAATAATGTTACACATCATGGTCCCATGATATAAATTCAACTGGCGCTTTCCTCCTTCAAAGTCGGGCGTAACAATCTTCCCTCCTCGGTGTTGCGGTTTCTTCCCCTGATAATCAGTTAATGGGCTGAGTTTCTCTGCATTAGAGTTTCGTGTGAAAACCGTGCTAGAAATTGGAAATTTAGTGTGCCAAGTTGTCCTGCCTTGAGAAATAACATAGTTACTCCAGGGCGATAAAGTGGTGTTACTTTTGAATAAAGTATCCACAAATAGCTGATCTACTCCTATCAAATCGACCTGACTGAAGGGTAGATTGAGTCCTAAGCGTGTTGATTCCAAACCACTCTTGACTTCTGTTACTTCAGGTTCCTGTTGCTGGAATTCCCTGATAACTTCAGCTAATGAGATGATAGGCGTTTCTTCCTCCATCTTGTGCAAAGAATTTTCTTCTTTAGCAACTACAGACAATGTTGTCTGCACAATATCAGAGTCCATATTCTGGCTCCTAACAATTCCCGGTGTTTCCTGAGTCTCCGAACTGGTATGCTCCGAGATAACAACTGGAAATGTTTCCTGGTTTGGATGTTCCTCTCTGGTCCTGCTTTCATGGGCTAAGTCCAGTTGAGGTAAATCCTGTGATGGGCTGGTGTCTAAACAATCCATCCCACTACGTAAATCATTTGAACTGATGTCTAGTGTCTTTTCCTGAGCTGCAGCCTCAAAGATCACAAGGGGTTCCGGATCGTCCTTCATCCCACTGTCAGTCAAATTTAATCCCACTTCTTCCTCGTCTGGGCTGAAGGGAATAATAAAGTCGGTTACCTTTCGATCTCCGACCTCCTTAAAAGATGTCCTCAGGTCATCTTCCTCTTGAGTTTCACCTCTCGTTGAAGTAAAATGAGATTCCTGGGAGTCTTGTACTGGCGGACCAGTTAAATTATCGGAACTGATAATTGGTGATTCTTCCCGCATTGCAGTAATGAAATTCACCTGGGATTCAGTTACTTCCATCCTCCCTATTTCAGTCAGATGTAATTCCACTTCGTGATTCTGTGAACAGAAGGGAATGTGAGAATCGGCTAGGTCTCCGCCTGCGACCTCATTAAAGGTTGTCTTCAGTTCCTCTTTCTCTCGAGATTCATTTCTCGTAGCAGTCAAGTGGTTTTCCTGAAGGTCCTCTACTGTCAAACGACTATTGCCGTGGTGCAAACAGTTATCACGTTTGTGACTGCTTGAAATGCCCCTGGCACGTTTTTTCTTCCCTCTTTTCCGTTTAGGACTGGGTCGAATGAGAACTTGTAGTTCCCGGTCCACTAACTCTGATTCCGCGGGGGTTGGCAAAGATGTCTCTTCCTTCCTGGTTGGGTGAGCATCCATATCTCCTACCTTATGTTCCGCTAGAAAGGTTAGCTTCTCTGCATTGACTACTTCCATATGCTTTTTATTAATCTCTGCTTCTTCAGTTTTGCTACGCTCTTTTGCTTCAAATAACTCATCAATTGTTTTATTCATCTGTTCCTCCGCCATGTCCCACTCTTTCATCTCGTCTCTGATGTATGTTTCTAATTGTTCTCCTGTTAAGCCCTCTATTATGCCTAACCTTCTCGTGGATTCTAAGTAATCTGTGCGCGCCTTCAGATAATCTAGATCCTGGGAAGGTGAGTCCATATTTGCTAATGCTAAATTCAGGTAAGCTCCTATGTATCTATCAACTCAGAGCTAAGCTAGAAAGACAAGAGTGAACCAATGACAGCAGAACCTAAACCAATGTGTAGAGTTTAGCCTCAGCAATGAAAGACAACTGAAAGTAATATTCCAGTAGTTTCTGGCGACCGCAGTGAAGTAAGTGTGAGAGATATACTACACAGTAATCAATACTAATATTTACCTAAATAAATATTAAAATGCACTGCATACATGTCATAATGAAAATGGCATAAGTAGCATAAAATGGCAAATCAATCAAGCAGTTAAATCATCAAACACATCAATGTAAATATGATTAAAGTGATCAGTTATCATTAAATGATGAATGATACACTAAATGATAAGAATTAAAATACTTATCAATAAATGATAGATGAGGTAGTTCTCATAAGTTCTTATCTGTTATACTTTTGAAACGTTATATATATATATACTCTGTAACTTCCTCAACTAAAATTAGCTACATCTGATGATAGTCTATTTTGATGACTGAAGATTACAAGAGTTAACTTTTAAAATCGTATGTCTAGGGTCTAGTAGAATCACTATGATTACTAGAATCCTGGTTCAGGCTCGCGGACTGGACCCCAATCTGTCATAAGTCGGGGTGCCCCACCGGCTAGATTAAAATCTTATTCACTGGCGAGCAACCCCAGATAGTCAGAAACTGACTAGGGACAAAATCTATATGGCTGAACTACAGATTAAGCCCTGAATATCCAACGTACAGCTCTAAGTGGCTCGTTACAAAATTGAAATGAACTGAGCTGAATATTCGCCAAGGTATAGGAAAGAGAAGGTTAGCTTAAGATAGATGTTTTAAGTCTAAATATATTAGTATAGACGACTATCTCAGTACAGGTTTTCTCCCTGACTGCTCCTTTCCTTGGTGTGTAAGTGAACCCCCACCAATGTACACAACAATACGTATGCACAATTGGAACAAATATAATGACAGAACTATGAGTTACAATACTACAACCTTTATTTGCTAATCATAGACATCTGATGGTTTTTAATATGAGGATGATGAAATCATATAACATATTGTGATGAGAAACATTACGTAACTTTACTTGTTACTTCATCTATCTGGAACTGTGGTCCAGATCCCCACTCTCCAGTAGACAACAAAAGAAAAAGAACAGCTTGCCGGTATTCTGAGATCCTGTCAGTCCTGACACTCCTAGTCAGTAGTCTCTAGTCTTGAGATCTATAACATAGGGCTCCTTGTGAGAGCTTGAAAGAAAGTCAAGAATGTGTTATATCAGTTCTACATCAGCGCAATCCTAATTAAAACATATAACACAAACATATACAATGACCAGTCTGGCCAAGTTTATCTTTCAGCTCGACTGCGTTCACCCTCCTCCTTCTCCCTACTGTCTTTAGTCTGGGACGGGCTTTTCAATTGTCTCACACGCCTGTAATGATTACATTTCTGCCGCCCCATGTCCATGTCGCTAATACAGAAATTCTGTGTCGTACAGCCGCTCCGTCCAATGTTAGTTTAGCAGCTCACAGGGTCGGTAAGGGTATTATAACAATGCCTGATCATCCGGGCTTACAAGCCGTGACCAATAGCTGTGCCAGGTTTCCATGCATTACCGTGGACGCACGCCCACAATACACTGAGAAAGTTTAGCACCATATACCAATTGTGGGTAAGGTCTGTACCATTACACCTCTGCTTCCAACACAATCATTGGCCAATGTGCCAATGCGCAGACAATAGCATAACACTTCATATTGGTAGGTTTGCATATGACAAATCAATATATCAAACATCCAATACACATAAACATATTGATTAAACTAGACATATTATGATACTTTAACATCATAGCATAATGCACTAGTTAGTTTATGAAATTACACATACATACATCCAACATATCCGTAAACATTATATTACTTCAAGATGGACATCTAATTATACTCCACATAATAGCATCAGGCATTATTAATGAGTACTAATATTGTATAGCTACAAAATGAGATATACAACAAGTCTAATTGAAGTGACCACACAGACCAGCTATATTTGCTGAGCTGCCCGGTTTAATCACCTGCTGTTGTAAGAATTAAATAAATAGTCAGTTGACTATATTCTGTACAACAAATGCACACACCAAAAAGGCAACTAGGATAGTGTACAAAGAAATGACAAGCATCTACCAAGACACCTAAAAGTCTACCCAGACAAGATCTGTCTCACATAAGGCTCTATTTCTCAGAAGAATAACACTTTAAAGCAATATGATATTGAACGCAGAACTTAGAAAGAACACTCAAGTAATCTATGACAATGATAGTTCTTGCAATAACCTAGATCAGATATAGACTGGAATTCAGTACATACACCTAAAATACTTAGTTACTAAGAAATCTACATTTACTCTCTCTTCTCACCTGAAGTCAAACTTAATCTGACATAAAACAGGCTAAAGACCCTTATTTAAGCTAAGTCAAGCAGACCATATTATCTCCTTGGCATTCCCGTCATAAATTCTTCTTATCTCCTCCTGACAGTAATTGCCCTTATCATTGCAACTGGCCATCACACCTTGCTCCTCTCTGTCTGGCCCCAAGTCCTCAGTGGTAATTGTCTTATCAGACCTGGTTCACACCTCCCTGAGTCTGCCAGTCAGAGTGGGCGGGGCTTAGTTTACAGCCCTGGGGCTATTATCTCTCCCTCTGTCAATGTTGTTCACACCTGGGGCTATTATCTCTCCCTCTGTCAATGTTGTTCACACCTGGCGATTTCCTACCTGTGCTTATCAGGTGTCATGCCTGGTCAGTTTTAATTACACAGTCCATGGCCCCTTCATTGTTGATTCAGCATGTCTGGGTCAGCAGTTTCCCAAGGTGTATACTAATTATCTAGTTGCCATTTTACTTGCCATCTGCAAGCTTACGTCATGGCTAGAGGCTTTTTGTGAATAATCTTACCTCACGACTAGATAATTTTGGAGTAGTGTGATTAATTCATTCTTTCTCAATTTGGCCTCTCAAATTTGGAGACCGAGAAAAATATTCTGCGATGTTAAGGCGGCCAATTCGTGACAGACATACTAGGCAGACACTACTCTGTGGGACATCCTGGGCAGACACTAGTCTGTGGGACATCCTGGGCAGACACTAGTCTATGGGACATCCTGGGCAGACACTAGTCTATGGGACATCCTGGTCAAACACTAGTCTGTGAAACATCCTGGGCAGACACTAGTCTGTGGGACATCCTGGGCAAACACGAGTCTGTGGGACATCCTGGGCAGACAATAGTCTATGGGACATATTGGGCAGACACTAGTCTGTGGGACATCTTGGGCAGACACTAGTCTATGGGACATCCTGGGCAGACACTAGTCTGTGGGACATCCTGGGCAGACACTAGTCTGTGGGACATCCTGGGCAGACACTAGTCTGTGGGACATACTGGGCAGACACTAGTCTGTGGGACATCCTGGGCAGACACTAGTCTGTGGAACATACTGGGCAGACACTAGTCTGTAGGACATCCTGGGCAGACACTAGTCTGTGGAACATACTAGGCAGACACTAGTCTGTGGGACATACTGGGCAGACGCTAGTCTGTGGGACATCCTGGGCAAACACTAGTCTGTGGGACATCCTGGGCAGACACTAGTCTGTGGGACATCCTGGGCAAACACTAGTCTGTGGGACATCCTGGGCAGACAATAGTCTATGGGACATATTGGGCAGACACTAGTCTGTGGGACATACTGGGCAGACACTAGTCCGTGGGACATACTGGGCAGTCACTAGTCTATGGAACATGCTGGGCAGTCACTAGTCTGTGGGACATACTGGGCAGACACTAGTCTGTGGAACATACTGGGCAGTCACTAGTCTATGGAACATGCTGGGCAGTCACTAGTCTGTGGGACATCCTGGGCAAACACTAGTCTGTGGGACATCCAGGGCAGACACTAGTCTGTGGGACATCCTGGGCAAACACTAGTCTGTGGGACATCCTGGGCAGACGATAGTCTATGGGACATACTGGGCAGACACTAGTCTGTGGGACATCCTGGGCAGACAATAGTCTATGGAACATGCTGGGCAGACACTAGTCTGTGGGACATCCTGGGCAGAGACTAATCTGTGGAACATATTAGGCAGATATTAGTCTGTGGGACATCCTGGGCAGACACTAGTCTGTGGAACATACTGGGCAGACACTAGTCTGTGGGACATCCTGGGCAGACACTAGTCTGTGGGACATCCTGGGCAGACACTAGTCTGTGGGACATACTGGGCAGACAATAGTCTATGGGACATATTGGGCAGACACTAGTCTGTGGGACATCTTGGGCAGACACTAGTCTATGGGACATCCTGGGCAGACACTAGTCTGTGGGACATCCTGGGCAGACACTAGTCTGTGGGACATCCTGGGCAGACACTAGTCTGTGGGACATACTGGGCAGACACTAGTCTGTGGGACATCCTGGGCAGACACTAGTCTGTGGAACATACTGGGCAGACACTAGTCTGTAGGACATCCTGGGCAGACACTAGTCTGTGGAACATACTAGGCAGACACTAGTCTGTGGGACATACTGGGCAGACGCTAGTCTGTGGGACATCCTGGGCAAACACTAGTCTGTGGGACATCCTGGGCAGACACTAGTCTGTGGGACATCCTGGGTAAACACTAGTCTGTGGGACATCCTGGGCAGACAATAGTCTATGGGACATATTGGGCAGACACTAGTCTGTGGGACATACTGGGCAGACACTAGTCCGTGGGACATACTGGGCAGTCACTAGTCTATGGAACATGCTGGGCAGTCACTAGTCTGTGGGACATACTGGGCAGACACTAGTCTGTGGAACATACTGGGCAGTCACTAGTCTATGGAACATGCTGGGCAGTCACTAGTCTGTGGGACATCCTGGGCAAACACTAGTCTGTGGGACATCCTGGGCAGACACTAGTCTGTGGGACATCCTGGGCAAACACTAGTCTGTGGGACATCCTGGGCAGACGATAGTCTATGGGACATACTGGGCAGACACTAGTCTGTGGGACATCCTGGGCAGACAATAGTCTATGGAACATGCTGGGCAGACACTAGTCTGTGGGACATCCTGGGCAGAGACTAATCTGTGGAACATATTGGGCAGATATTAGTCTGTGGGACATCCTGGGCAGACACTAGTCTGTGGAACATACTGGGCAGACACTAGTCTGTGGGACATCCTGGGCAGACACTAGTCTGTGGGACATCCTGGGCAGACACTAGTCTGTGGGACATACTGGGCAGACACTAGTCTGTGGGACATCCTGGGCAGACACTAGTCTATGGAACATACTGGGCAGACACTAGTCTGTGGGACATCCTGGGCAGACACTAGTCTGGGGACATACTAGGCAGACACTAGTCTGTGGGACATCCTGGGCAGACACTAGTCTGTGGGATATCCTGGGCAGACACTAGTCTGTGGGACATCCTGGGCAGACACTAGTCTGTGGGACATCCTGGGCAAACACTTGTCTGTGGGACATTCTGGGCAGACACTAGTCTGTGGGACATACTAGGCAGACACTAGTCTATGGGACATCCTGGGCAGATACTAGTCTGTGGGACATCCTGGTCAAACACTAGTCTGTGAAACATTCTGGGCAGACACTAGTCTGTGGGACATCCTGGGCAAACACGAGTCTGTGGGACATCCTGGGCAGACAATAGTCTATGGGACATATTGGGCAGACACTAGTCTGTGGGACATCCTGGGCAGACACTAGTCTATGGGACATCCTTGGCAGACACTAGTCTGGGGACATACTAGGCAGACACTAGTCTGTGGGACATCCTGGGCAGACACTAGTCTGTGGGATATCCTGGGCAGACACTAGTCTGTGGGACATCCTGGGCAGACACTAGTCTGTGGGACATACTGGGCAAACACTTGTCTGTGGGACATTCTGGGCAGACACTAGTCTGTGGGACATCCTGGGCAGACACTAGTCTATGGGACATCCTGGGCAGATACTAGTCTGTGGGACATCCTGGTCAAACACTAGTCTGTGAAACATTCTGGGCAGACACTAGTCTGTGGGACATCCTGGGCAAACACGAGTCTGTGGGACATCCTGGGCAGACAATAGTCTATGGGACATATTGGGCAGACACTAGTCTGTGGGACATCCTGGGCAGACACTAGTCTATGGGACATCCTTGGCAGACACTAGTCTGTGGGACATCCTGGGCAGACACTAGTCTGTGGGACATCCTGGGCAGACACTAGTCTGTGGGACATACTGGGCAGACACTAGTCTGTGGGACATCCTGGGCAGACACTAGTCTGTGGAACATACTGGGCAGACACTAGTCTGTGGGACATCCTGGGCAGACACTAGTCTGTGGAACATACTAGGCAGACACTAGTCTGTGGGACATACTGGGCAGACACTAGTCTGTGGGACATCCTGGGCTGACACTAGTCTGTGGAACATACTAGGCAGACACTAGTCTGTGGGACATCCTGGGCAGACACTAGTCTGTGGGACATCCTGGGCAGAGACTAATCTGTGGAACATACTGGGCAGTCACTAGTCTATGGAACATGCTGGGCAGTCACTAGTCTGTGGGACATACTGGGCAGACACTAGTCTGTGGGACATACTGGGCAGACAATAGTCTGTGGGACATCCTGGGCAGACACTAGTCTATGGAACATCCTGGGCAGACACTAGTCTGTGGGACATACTGGGCAGACACTAGTCTATGGAACATGCTGGGCAGAGACTAGTCTGTGGGACATACTGGGCAGACACTAGTCTGTGGGACATCCTGGGCAGACACTAGTCTATGGAACATGCTGGGCAGTCACTAGTCTGTGGGACATGCTGGGCAGACACTAGTCTGTGGGACATCCTGGGCAGACAATAGTCTATGGAACATGCTGGGCAGACACTAGTCTGTGGGACATCCTGGGCAGACACTAGTCTATGGAACATCCTGGGCAGACACTAGTCTGTGGGACATACTAGGCAGAAAATAGTCTATGGAACATGCTGGGCAGACACTAGTCTGTGGGACATCCTGGACAGACACTAGTCTGTGGGACATCCTGGCTAGACGCTCGTCTGTGGGACATCCTGGGCAGACACTAGTCTGTGGGACATCCTGAGCAGACACTAGTCTGTGGGACATCCTGGGCAGACACTAGTCTGTGGGACATCCTTGCTAGACGCTTGTCTGTGGGACATCCTGGGCAGACACTAGTCTGTGGGACATCCTGGGCAGACACTAGTCTGTGGGACATACTGGGCAGACACTAGTCTGTGGGACATCCTGGGCAGACACTAGTCTATGCAACATACTGGGCAGACACTAGTCTGTGGGACATCCTGGGCAGACACTAGTCTGGGGACATACTAGGCAGACACTAGTCTGTGGGACATCCTGGGCAGACACTAGTCTGTGGGATATCCTGGGCAGACACTAGTCTGTGGGACATCCTGGGCAGACACTAGTCTGTGGGACATCCTGGGCAAACACTTGTCTGTGGGACATTCTGGGCAGACACTAGTCTGTGGGACATACTAGGCAGACACTAGTCTATGGGACATCCTGGGCAGATACTAGTCTGTGGGACATCCTGGTCAAACACTAGTCTGTGAAACATTCTGGGCAGACACTAGTCTGTGGGACATCCTGGGCAAACACGATTCTGTGGGACATCCTGGGCAGACAATAGTCTATGGGACATATTGGGCAGACACTAGTCTGTGGGACATCCTGGGCAGACACTAGTCTATGGGACATCCTTGGCAGACACTAGTCTGGGGACATACTAGGCAGACACTAGTCTGTGGGACATCCTGGGCAGACACTAGTCTGTGGGATATCCTGGGCAGACACTAGTCTGTGGGACATCCTGGGCAGACACTAGTCTGTGGGACATCCTGGGCAAACACTTGTCTGTGGGACATTCTGGGCAGACACTAGTCTGTGGGACATCCTGGGCAGACACTAGTCTATGGGACATCCTGGGCAGATACTAGTCTGTGGGACATCCTGGTCAAACACTAGTCTGTGAAACATTCTGGGCAGACACTAGTCTGTGGGACATCCTGGGCAAACACGAGTCTGTGGGACATCCTGGGCAGACAATAGTCTATGGGACATATTGGGCAGACACTAGTCTGTGGGACATCCTGGGCAGACACTAGTCTATGGGACATCCTTGGCAGACACTAGTCTGTGGGACATCCTGGGCAGACACTAGTCTGTGGGACATCCTGGGCAGACACTAGTCTGTGGGACATACTGGGCAGACACTAGTCTGTGGGACATCCTGGGCAGACACTAGTCTGTGGAACATACTGGGCAGACACTAGTCTGTGGGACATCCTGGGCAGACACTAGTCTGTGGAACATACTAGGCAGACACTAGTCTGTGGGACATACTGGGCAGACACTAGTCTGTGGGACATCCTGGGCTGACACTAGTCTGTGGGACATCCTGGGCAGACACTAGTCTATGGAACATCCTGGGCAGACACTAGTCTGTGGGACATACTAGGCAGAAAATAGTCTATGGAACATGCTGGGCAGACACTAGTCTGTGGGACATCCTGGACAGACACTAGTCTGTGGGACATCCTGGCTAGACGCTCGTCTGTGGGACATCCTGTGCAGACACTAGTCTGTGGGACATCCTGAGCAGACACTAGTCTGTGGGACATCCTGGGCAGACACTAGTCTGTGGGACATCCTTGCTAGACGCTTGTCTGTGGGACATCCTGTGCAGACACTAGTCTGTGGGACATCCTGGGCAGACACTAGTCTGTGGGACATCCTGGGCAGACACTAGTCTATGGAACATCCTGGGCAGACACTAGTCTGTGGGACATACTAGGCAGAAAATAGTCTATGGAACATGCTGGGCAGACACTAGTCTGTGGGACATCCTGGACAGACACTAGTCTGTGGGACATCCTGGCTAGACGCTCGTCTGTGGGACATCCTGGGCAGACACTAGTCTGTGGGACATCCTGAGCAGACACTAGTCTGTGGGACATCCTGGGCAGACACTAGTCTGTGGGACATCCTTGCTAGACGCTTGTCTGTGGGACATCCTGTGCAGACACTCGTCTGTGGGACATCCTGGGCAGACACTAGTCTGTGGGACATCCTGGGCAGACGCTAGCCTTGCTGAGGAAGGGAGTAGTGGCCATGGTTTCCGCTGTGAAGAAGACTACCGACGACAACAATGATGCACGATTGTCCAGACACCAAACCCCCCCCCCTCCCCGGCGTATACCAGCTGTGGTCCAGTGACCACCCTCCCCCACCCCTCCGGCCACGTCTGCAGTGGTTCAACTAATGCTGATGGTCTTTACTGGTTTACATTTCTACCTTAGGACAATAAAACATGAAAATTGAATCAATTATTAACACAGTATAATGTTGTTTGTTGCTGTTAACTGTTTTCTCATGTTATTTACGATTGTCTACTGTTATCTACTGTTAACTAACATTGATTGTTGTCTACCATTGTCTACTGTTGCTGCCTGTTGTCTGTTGTTGTCTGATATTGGCTACAGTTGTCTACTATTGTCTGATATTGGCTACAGTTGTCTACTATTGTCTGATATTGGCTACAGTTGTCTACTATTGTCTGATGTTGGCTACAGTTGTCTACTGTTGTTTACTGTTGTTTACTGTTGCTGCCTGTTGTCTGTTGTTGCCTGATATTGGCTACGGTTGTCTACTGTTGTCTGCCGTTGTCTACTGTTGTCTGATGTTTGCTACAGTTGTCTACTATTGTCTGATGTTGGCTACAGTTGTCTACTATTGTCTGATGTTTGGTACAGTTGTCTACTATTGTCTGATGTTGGCTACCGTTGTCTATTGTCTGATGTTGGCTACAGTTGTCTACTATTGTCTGATGTTGGCTACAGTTGTCTACTATTGTCTGATGTTGGCTACAGTTGTCTACTATTGTCTGATGTTGGCTACAGTTGTCTACTATTGTCTGATGTTGGCTACAGTTGTCTACTATTGTCTGATATTGGCTACAGTTGTCTACTATTGTCTGATGTTGGTTACAGTTGTCTACTATTGTCTGATGTTGGCTACGGTTGTCTACTATTGTCTGATGTTGGCTACAGTTGTCTACTATTGTCTGATGTTGGCTACAGTTGTCTACTATTGTCTGATGTTGGCTACAGTTGTCTACTATTGTCTGATGTTGGCTACAGTTGTCTACTATTGTCTGATTTTGGCTACCGTTGTCTATTGTCTGATGTTGGCTACAGTTGTCTACTATTGTCTGATGTTGGCTACAGTTGTCTACTATTGTCTGATGTTGGCTACAGTTGTCTACTATTGTCTGATGTTGGCTACAGTTGTCTACTATTGTCTGATGTTGGCTACGGTTGTCTACTGTTGTCTACCGTTGTCTACTATTGTCTGATGTTGGCTACAGTTGTCTACTATTGTCTGATGTTTGGTACAGTTGTCTACTATTGTCTGATGTTGGCTACCGTTGTTTATTGTCTGATGTTGGCTACAGTTGTCTACTATTGTCTGATGTTGGCTACAGTTGTCTACTATTGTCTGATGTTGGCTACAGTTGTCTACTATTTTCTGATGTTGGCTACAGTTGTCTACTATTGTCTGATGTTGGCTACAGTTGTCTACTATTGTCTGATGTTGGTTACCGTTGTCTACTATTGTCTGATGTTGGCTACAATTGTCTACTATTGTCTGATGGTAGTTACCGTTGTCTACTATTGTCTGATGTTGGCTACAGTTGTCTACTACTGTCTGATGTTGGCTACAGTTGTCTATTGTCTGATGTTGGCTACAGTTGTCTATTGTCTGATGTTGGCTACAGCTGTCTACTATTGTCTGATGTTGGCTACCGTTGTCTATTGTCAGATGTTGGCTACAGTTGTCTACTGTTGTCTGATGTTGGCTACAGTTGTCTACTATTGTCTGATGTTGGCTACAGTTGTCTATTGTCTGATGTTTGCTACAGTTGTCTATTGTCTGATGTTGGCTACAGTTGTCTACTATTGTCTGATGTTGGCTACAGTTGTCTACTATTGTCTGATGTTGGCTACAGTTGTCTACTATTGTCTGATGTTGGCTACAGTTGTCTACTGTTGTCTGATGTTGGCTACAGTTGTCTATTGTCTGATGTTGGCTACAGTTGTCTACTATTGTCTGATGTTGGCTACAGTTGTCTACTATTGTCTGATGTTGGCTACAGTTGTCTATTGTCTGATGTTGGCTACAGTTGTCTATTGTCTGATGTTGGCTACAGTTGTCTACTATTGTCTGATGTTGGCCACAGTTGTCTACTATTGTCTGATGTTGGCTACAGTTGTCTACTATTGTCTGATGTTGGCTACAGTTGTCTACTATTGTCTGATGTTGGCTACAGTTGTCTACTGTTGTCTGATGTTGGCTACAGTTGTCTACTATTGTCTGATGTTGGCTACAGTTGTCTACTATTGTCTGATGTTTGCTACAGTTGTCTACTATTGTCTGATATTGGCTACAGTTGTCTACTATTGTCTGATGTTGGTTACAGTTGTCTACTATTGTCTGATGTTGGCTACGGTTGTCTACTATTGTCTGATGTTGGCTACAGTTGTCTACTATTGTCTGATGTTGGCTACAGTTGTCTACTATTGTCTGATGTTGGCTACAGTTGTCTACTATTGTCTGATGTTGGCTACAGTTGTCTACTATTGTCTGATTTTGGCTACCGTTGTCTATTGTCTGATGTTGGCTACAGTTGTCTACTATTGTCTGATGTTGGCTACAGTTGTCTACTATTGTCTGATGTTGGCTACAGTTGTCTACTATTGTCTGATGTTGGCTACAGTTGTCTACTATTGTCTGATGTTGGCTACGGTTGTCTACTGTTGTCTACCGTTGTCTACTATTGTCTGATGTTGGCTACAGTTGTCTACTATTGTCTGATGTTTGGTACAGTTGTCTACTATTGTCTGATGTTGGCTACCGTTGTTTATTGTCTGATGTTGGCTACAGTTGTCTATTATTGTCTGATGTTGGCTACAGTTGTCTACTATTGTCTGATGTTGGCTACAGTTGTCTACTATTTTCTGATGTTGGCTACAGTTGTCTACTATTGTCTGATGTTGGCTACAGTTGTCTACTATTGTCTGATGTTGGCTACAGTTGTCTACTATTGTCTGATGTTGGCTACAGTTGTCTACTATTGTCTGATGTTGGCTACAGTTGTCTACTATTTTCTGATGTTGGTTACCGTTGTCTACTATTGTCTGATGATGGCTACAGTTGTCTACTATTGTCTGATGTTGGCTACAGTTGTCTACTATTGTCTGATGTTGGCTACAGTTGTCTACTATTGTCTGATGTTGGTTACCGTTGTCTACTATTGTCTGATGTTGGCTACAGTTGTCTACTATTGTCTGATGTTGGTTACCGTTGTCTACTATTGTCTGATGTTGGCTACAGTTGTCTATTGTTTGATGTTGGCTACAGTTGTCTACTGTTGTCTGATGTTGGCTACAGTTGTCTACTATTGTCTGATGTTGGTTACCGTTGTCTACTATTGTCTGATGTTGGCTACAGTTGTCTACTATTGTCTACTATTGTCTGATGTTGGTTACCGTTGTCTACTATTGTCTGATGTTGGCTACAGTTGTCTACTATTGTCTGATGTTGGCTACAGTTGTCTATTGTCTGATGTTGGCTACAGTTGTCTACTATTGTCTGATGTTGGCTACAGTTGTCTATTGTCTGATGTTGGCTACAGTTGTCTACTATTGTCTGATGTTGTCTATTGTCTGATGTTGGCTACAGTTGTCTACTATTGTGTGATGTCGGCTACAGTTATCTACTGTTGTCTGATGTTGGCTACAGTTGTCTACTGTTGTCTGATGTTGTCTACTGTTGTGTACATTCCAGCGCCGATGGAGATTTCCAGATAACACTTCAGACGAAGGCCATCATCCACGACACGGGCAAGATTGTGTGGGAACCGCCAGCCATCTACAAGAGCTACTGCCCCATCGACGTGGAGTTCTTCCCCTTCGACATCCAGGAATGTTTCCTGAAGATCAGCTCCTGGACCTACCATGGCAACGAACTTGACCTTCAGCACCTGTGCAATGGCAGCGTCACCAACTTCCCTGTTGACCTTGACCAATCGGAAATGATCATTCCCCGGGGCATTGACCTGACAGATTACTACCCCAACGTGGAGTGGGACATTCTCAACGTGACCGCCATGAAGCGCGTGAAATTCTACCCCTGCTGTCCCGAGCCGTACCCAGACATCACGTTTAACATCACACTGAGGCGCCGCACTCTCTTCTACACCCTCAACCTCATCATGCCTTGCGTGTCCATCTCCTGTCTGACCGTGCTGGTCTTCTACCTGCCCGCTGACTCCGGGGAGAAGATCACTTTATCCATATCCATTCTGCTGGCCTTAACCGTCTTCTTCCTGCTGCTGTCGGACATGAACCCGCCCACCTCTCTGGTCATCCCGCTGATCGGCAAATATTTATTGTTTATTATGATTGTGGTGACTTTGTCCATAACTCTGACCGTCTACACTTTACACATCAACTTCAAATCGCCCACGACCGACAAAATGTCGCCCTGGGTTCGCCGGATATTTATAGACATCCTGCCACGTCTGCTGCTCATGAAGAGGCCGCACTTCCCGACGGGCGCCAGGGTTTGTGTCAGGGCGGTCAACGGGCTGGAGCTCGGCCGGTCGCTGACGTCACAGCACGAACGTTTGAAAGATTGCGACAGTTGGCAGGGGCTACACCCGGCCATGATTGAAGGTCAATGTCAGCAGCCCTACCCTCCTGAGATTGTGGAGGCCATCAGAGGCGTCACCTTCATCGCCAACCATCTCCGGAAGGGTGACAAGGAGGTGGAGGTAGGTGGCGCCGCTGGTCAATCATTCTCTGACGAAAGTTTGTTTACAGTTGTGTTTGTAGGAACTACTGGACCAAGATGGTCAATTGAATTTACGACTAGATATCTGCTGTATGCTTGCTTTATGTTGACAAATCTCTACATATCTGATTATGCTGGCTTTATGTTGACAAATCTCTACACATCTGATGTATGCTGGCTTTATGTTGACAAATCTCTACATATCTGATGTATGCTTGCTTTATGTTGACAAATCTCTACATATCTTATGTATGTTTGCTTTATGTTGACAAATCTCTACATATCTGATGTATGCTGGCTTTATTTTGACAAATCTCCCCATTTCCTTTTATGTGACATTCGTGACGACATTGCCTGTTATTTTGTCAACTTAACATATTCCTTCAGGGGTCAAGTTCATATAATATAAATACACGTGTAGAGAAGTGTAGGAAGACACGACAACATTTAGTACAGCAAGGATTCCCAGAGGTGGCAGTGCTTTTAGTGAAATATTATGTCACAAGAGCAGTGCCATTTTCTGTGGAGATTTCAACGCTAAAGGCAGATCATGGGGAAACATTTCTTCCAACACACGGGGGGGGGGGGGGGGTGTAGCTCGAGGTCTCACTTGAAACCATCGAAACCAACAGTGGCTGTATCACAAGGACAGCAAGTCGACCAGGTGATGAAGACAGTGTTATTGATCTGGCGCAGGTTTCTCCTTTACTCACTATAAGTGTGTAGATGTGATGTCCTACGGTACCATGGCAATGACCACCACTCTTGAAGAACGGCAGAACCAGGCAGCACAAGTCAAAGGTCAAGACTTTCAAGTAGGACAGTACAGCGAAAGATGTGGTGGGTAAAATAGGGCGAAACAAGCGCAGAAATCAACATTGCAAAAACAAAAATCTTGCAGCAGCCCCCTTGGTGGAATTTTGAGGTGGAAAAGAGCTGGGTGGATAAGCGTTGTGTTGTAAGAACATGACAAAACGCCAAAAGGAACAGAGTTTTTTAATAACCATATTGTCAACACACCAACACCAACTGTACATCTGTGCTCATAGATTGTCAAAAAAACGCAGGCAATGAAATATCCAGGGATACGATTTGCTCAAAGCCTTGCTTATACAGAGCACATATAATAAAGGAGATAACAAAGGCGAAGCGGGGATTGGCTGCGATGTGGGTGATGGCGGCGGCAAAACTGTGAGTAGCGCCATCTGTGTCTTCTTTGTGAGGGTCTGGTACTTTCTGTTTTGGAGTATGCGGTGGCGATCCTGACTCTAAGCCATAAGCAGATGGGAAAGATGGAAACGAAGAACGAAGCTGTGCGTATTATTCTTGGGTGTACAAGAGATGCAGCGTTAACAGTCGCAAAAACAACCCCCCCCCCCCCCCCAACAAAAAAAAATTAAAGAAAGTATGTCGTAAGAAATGGATGGCTGAAGAAATGTTAATACCAATGGAAACAAGAAGACTCAACAAAAATAATGCTGACAAATAAGAGATTCACAGCAAAGTCATAACATTATGCGCCCGTGTGTTTCCGGGGCCCATACGGGGGAGCAAAGAATAGTAACACTGTTGCCTACCATGCACGTCGTAAGAGGCGACTAAGGAGGCTATGGTTCCGTCGCCCTGCTACTGAGTGAGTGCGTGGCGCGACACTGTGAGCTGTGAATTTCACGTGGATTGCTTGTGCATCTGTCCGTGGTTGTTCGCGTGAACTGCATGTTCGGAACGATGACGGCCGGCTGTTGCTGGATTGACTGGTTTGCCTTTTTGGTTCACGGGTGCATTTTTCAGGAGACTCCTGGGGGTCGTCACTGTAGCTACGGAGTTTGTGCTTTGTGCAGAAATTTCGGTAGGTCGCCCTGCAGAGGGGGACCGGGCCATATGGG
Organism: Cepaea hortensis; assembly: GCA_963921405.1. Taxonomy (NCBI): domain Eukaryota; kingdom Metazoa; phylum Mollusca; class Gastropoda; order Stylommatophora; family Helicidae; genus Cepaea; species Cepaea hortensis. Next base: position 218,797,887 of record OY992877.1, read on the forward strand.
ATAAAACCCCGGTCAATGAAGTCTTTCTGGTGACTTCCGTTTTCATCGACGATGAACTGTATTTTTCGTGGAGGACTTTTGTGTTGGCATTCTGGCGGCGGCATTATGCACAGTGTACCTGTTCGGGCTGTTGGTTTGCCGACACTCCTGTATATTCCATTGTTCACATGGGGCAGTGAAGAGCATTTTGTGATATTCACTGGCACGGGAACGGAGCAATATGGGGACGACCCGTTGCAGTGAAGTTGGAACCGCGACTAACTAACTAACATTATGTAAAGAAGCAAATGAAGCATGGCTTGAAAACAAAGTTGCATAGAGATTGAAAAACAACACAACAGTAAAAATACCAAATTAATACACAGAAGAACTGAGGAGCTTACTATGAAAAGAACACCTACATAAACAGACTGCCTGAAAACAATAGATGGAAAAATTATAACATAAAAACATGATATTTTACATACATGGTCAGATTATGTCAAAAACCTTTATGATGATACAAGAGAAGAACATTATGATATTTGGAATAATAATGAAGGACCGCCAATTCTGAAGATAAAAATTCAGAATGCTCTTAACCATATGAAATCTGGCAAGACCCTGGGTCCAGACAACATCTCAACAGAAATTATCAATGCCTTAGAAGAATATGGAAAAGAAAAATTCACCAGACTGCTGAATATATATATATATATATATATATATATATATATATATATATATATATATATATATATATATATATATATATATATATATATATATATATATATATATATATATATATATATATATATACGATACTGGAGATATACCTCCTGAATTATGTAATTGTATATTTATTGCAATCCCGAAGAAATCAGAAGCCTTGGAATGTGATCAACATCGAAAACTTAGTATAATGAGCCATATCACAAAGATTTTGCTAAGAATAATCATGCAAAGAGATATGAAAAAATGCAACCCGAAATAGGAGAAGAACAATGTGGGTTTGTAGAAGGCAAGGGCACAGTAAATGCTGTGTATAGGCTGAGAACATTAATTGAACGTTCTATAGAAGTAAACAAAGACTCACATCTTTGCTTTATTGACTACACAAAGGCTTTCGATAAAGTGAGACATGTCAACATGATGGAGATAGTTGCAGATCTGCAAATTGATGAAACACCTTAGACTTGTAAAAAATATATATTGGAAACAATACGCTGCCATAAAGATTGATAATGAATTAGGACAATTCAGAGAGGTGTGAGACAGGGATGTATAATGTCTCCAGACCTTTTTTTTCCCTGTATAGTGAAAATATATTCAGAAATGTTAACGATATGAAAGGAATCATCTTTGAGGGACATAACATCAATAACATTAGATATGCAGATGATACAGTATTGATTGCAGACAATGAGCAGGATCTGCAACATTTAGTAGATGCGACTGTTGCACACAGTGAACAACTAGGGTTAGAATTAAATTGTAAGAAGACACAGGTTATGGTCGTCACTAAGAAGAACGAAATACCACAATGTAATATACAAGTATTGCCGGTCTCCCTAGCGAAGGCGTTGACGACTTTCTCCTTAATCCTGTATATCCACGTGAGGAAAACAGCTGCGCGAGATTCGGCATCTGATCGCGTCGCGTTGGTTGCTTACGAGGTATGTGAGCCGATCGCTCAGAAAGCAATGGAAAACTACTGAGCGTAATCTTGCCAAGAACGTCAACAACAGTTAAAAAATGCTGGTGTTGACTGCAACGTCCTGTAAGGGATATGCAACTTATATAAATATATATATATATATATATATATATATATATATATATATATATATATATATATATATATATATATATATATACATACATACATACACATACATACACACAAGAAAACTGGAATATTCTGCAACAAGTGAATCGGTACAATTATCTCGGAACAGTCATAACATCTGATGGGAGATGCCTTGTAGAGATTAGAACAAGAATCGCCATGGCGAAGGCAGCCTTTTGCCAGATGAAAAACATACTGACCAATAAAAAGATGTCGTTTGCAACGAGAAAAAGAGTGTTGAAGTGCTACATTGAACCTATACCTTTGTATGGATGTGAGACGTGGACAATAAGCAGACAAGCTGAAAAACATCTGATGGCTGTGGAAATGTGGTTTATAAGGAAAATGCACAGAATACCATGGGTAGACAGAAAAACCAATGATCAAATCCTACCCAAAAAAAAAAAAAAAAACAGATGAAAACCGTAAACTGATTAGAGAAATTAGACGTAAACAGTCAAAATCTTTTGGTCACGTTATGAGAAGAAATAAATTGGAGAACTTGGTGACAACTGGCAAGATCGAGGGAAAGGGAGCAAGGGGAGGGCAAAGGAGTAAATACCTGCATGGATGACCACATGGCATGGTCGAGACTGGAGCACTGAGCTGATCCACGACTCTGGTGATCGAGTGAGTTGGCGAAACATGACCGCCCACGTTTAGCGGCATGGCACATGATGATGATGAAGAGATACAGCATGCAGTGCGATCCGCTACCTTCTTGCTATTCCAACCATGGGGGACAGAATACAAATTTACCGAGTACGTGCCTCTCTCAGAGTCAACGCAAACACACAACATCCACTACATAGTGAAATTAAGAAGGGTAGCAGGTTAAAAGGAGGAAAGTCGTGGATGGGTCCAGCTGAAGGCATTCTTCAAATGGTGTATTCACATGAAGGCTTAGAACCTGGCGAGGAGTGGGTACAAGTGCCAACAGAGTTCGGTACTTCCTTTTCAGTTTGAATCCAGCTAGACAGGAAATGCAGACAAGATAATCCGGCTTCTGTGGAGACGGAAGTACAGGTTTTGATCTTTGAGAATTCTTTAGAGGGTGATGCTGTCATTTACACGGATGGGTAGGTCGTTCGACGTGTGGGAAGTTCATGGGCTTTTACGGCTCAGGCTGGAGGGAGAATTGTTAAGGAAGATTCTGGTACTTTTGCCTTGACCATAAGTAGTCTGACTAAGTAAGTAAAGCAATAACATGGCTCGAGATACAGACTTTCACTAGGGCATGTTTCCACAGTGACTCATTCAGTATGCTCAGGAAGACAGGGATGGGTTGGGTCCGAAGACAGTGGTTGGTATCTCTGGGGCGCCCACAGCTGGCAAAAATGTATTTCATTTTCGTGCCAGGGCATGCGGGTGTACAAGGAAATGAGCAGGCTGACAGGCTTGCAAGTAAGGCCACCGTGGAGGGCGGACGAGCCATGGACTAGGCTGACATTCTGAATACTCTACGAGAAGTAAGTCGTTTCCGAGAGTCTGTGCAGGTCTCTCACAGATATGGTGGCCATCCACAACCATGTGACTGTGAATCTACAACCATGTGACTGTGAATCTACAACCATGTGACTGTGAATCTACAACCATGTGACTGTGAATCTACAACCATGGTCAGACTGCGAGAGCAGCAAGTTAAAAGAGGCGTGGCCAAACAAGAACACTACGCAGGAAGCTAAGGAAGAGTAATAAACAAACACAGAACTGGTGTCATTAGACGCTACACGCTGCGGGATTTACTGAGAGGAGGAGGGGTATCCGAGCACGTATGGACTGAATGGTTCGATGTGTAATGAGGGTGATCTGTCGACTAACTAAAAGTCAAATGGCACAAATAATGAGAACAAATCAAACAGATCTGCCGATCGCCCTTGGGGAACCCTGACTTCAAGAGGCAGAAACATGCACGATGTTTACTTGGCACAGTAGACATAGATCAGGGAACAGACCCAGATATTACAGTAAGAATACACAAGGGAGGAGAAGATATCTAAATCTTCTTCTTCTTCTTCTTCTTCTTCTTCTTCTTCGTCCGCTTATCTTTGTGTTTCTCTTTGCTTGTCTTTGGGACAAAAGCCCTTAACCAGGCCAAGCCGTACTACCGCAGAACAGGTGGGATATCACATGTCAGTACTGTTTTCTCACATTCAATGATAACCACTTATTGAATAAGATACTCTCTATTTTGTCAAACGCAGCGTTTGACTGGTCTACTTCGTGGATATCTCTGTCCCACATCTTCCATCTGATGTTATTATTCCTCCTACATATCTCTGTCCCACATCTTCCATCTGATGTCATTATTCCCCCTACATATCTCTGTCACACATCATCCGTATGATGTCATTATTCCCCCTACGTATCTCTGTCACGCATCATCCGTATGATGTCATTATTCCCCCTACGTATCTCTGTCACGCATCATCCGTAAGATGTCATGATGTCCACCCACACATCTGAATCTGTGGATTAGATTGGTTAGTCGTGTTGCCTTAACATTGTAATATCCTGCGGTACTGTGACATACAGTAATGAATGACAGAAACATCGAGGATTACTGTGACAGCAAGTAAAGATAGAACAACACACGTCGTTGTGACAACAAGTAACGAATGATAGAACAACACATGTCGTTGTGCCGATGTGCAAGGCAAGAACAACCAATCGTGTAGTACTGTGGCAGAGGAATTGCGATATAACAGGCTGAGCTACTGTAATCGAAAACTGACAATACAGAAATATCTACTTTTCTCCGACAGGAAATAACCAATAATTTCTGCTTCCCCAGGAAATAACCAAGATCTCTGCTGTTACTTCCCCCTCCCCCCAGGAAATAACCAATAATCTCTGCTGTTACTTCCCCCCAGGAAATAACCAATGATTTCTGCTGTTACTCCCTCTCCCCCCCCCCCCCAGGAAATAACCAATAATCTCTGCTGTTACTTCCCCCCAGGAAATAACCAATGATTTCTGCTGTTTCTTCCCCAGGAAGAACGAGACTGGAAGTACATCGCCATGGTGATGGACCGGCTCTTCCTCTACATCTTCACCACCGCTTGCTTCTGTGGGACTGTCAGCATCTTCCTGTACGCGCCCTCGCTCTACGACTCCCGGGAGCACATGCAGCGGAAGGATCCCAGTAACCCCTGCATATATTGAGACTGTCTTTAACTACACCTTGTCTTGTGCCTGTCTCGCGGTGTCTCGGCAACACTAGCAATCTCTAGAACCGTGAATGGCGGGATGCTATCCCGAAACATGATCGCCGTGGCCTGGTTTCGCAACATGCAGACTATGTGCTCATATCCAAACTAAAACTCGATATTAAGTTGGTTCTGCAACCCAAGGAAGGAGAGGAAAGTTTACACAGGATCGTAATAGGTCTATATCCCAGGGTTAGTTAGTTAGTCGCAGTTCCAACTTCACAGCAACGGGTCGTCCCCATTATGCTCCGTTCCTGTGCCAGTGAATATCACACAAAACGCTCCCCACTGCCCAATGTGAAAAGTGGAAAAGACAGGAGTCTCGACAAACAACAGCCCGCACATATACACTGTGCATAATGCCGCCGCCAGAATGTCAACACAATAGTCCCCCACAAAACACCCAGTTCATTTCTGATGGAATCGGCAGTCATTTCCCATCTGGATGTTTCCTAGATGTTCACCCACACAGTCCACGAAATACAGTTCATCGTCGATGGTAGTGGCAGTCAACCAGAAGCCCAGCAGCCACGCATTTCTGCATAAGGTAAAAACCGGTAAACTCTGGGACATAGCCATCTGCCATCGCTCCGAACATGCAGTCACGTTCCAAAAAACCTCGGGCAGATTCAAAAGCATTTCACACGAAACTCACAGCTCACAGTGTCGCGCCCCGCACTCACTCAGTAGCAGGGCGACGGAACCATCAAGCCTCCTTAGTCGCCTCTTACGACATGCGTGGTAGGCTACAGTGTTGCTATTCTTTGCTTCCCTTATGTTACAAGTGGAAAGTTTACACAAGATAGTAATAAATCTATATCCCAGGGTTACAAGTGGAAAGTTTACACAAGATCGTGATAAGTCTATATCCCAGGGTTACAAGTGGAAAGTTTACACAAGATCGTGAAAAGTCTATATCCCAGGGTTACAAGTGGAAAGTTTACACAAGATCGTGATAAGCCTATATGCCAGGGTTACAAGTGGAAAGTTTACACAAGATCGGGATAAGTCTATATCCCAGGGTTACAAGTGGAAAGTTTACACAAGATCGTGATAAGTCTGTGTGATCTACTCTGTTTATTCTATACAACAACCACATCTGTGTGATCTACTCTGTTTATTCTATACAACAACCCCATCTGTGTGATCTACTCTGTTTATTTTATACAACAACCCCATCTGTGTGATCTACTCTGTTTATTCTATACAACAACCACATCTGTG